>JACEGR010001133.1:0-187729 GCA_014170235.1 Listronotus bonariensis | reverse complement strand
TACCATTTCCATAGTGCCGGACATAACGACGTTACTTTAGATTATTAACCTTTTTTTGGATTTTATATCAGTATGTTAGGAGGGTTGGAAATCGTTCAAACTTTTTGAGACTGCCACTTCATCAGCTGCTAATTTTTAAAATTTTTAACTTTTTATTTTTTTTCTGTATTTTTGCAATGTTAATAAATAACTCATAAAAAATGAAAAGTAAAAATAATAATTTCCTTTTTAGGCCACTTCAAAAAACACCTAAAAAATGTTGGTTAGGTTATTTTCTGTTTTTTACAGAATATAAAAAAAATAGTTACCTTAAGCTGGAAGATATGTACCTACATGTAAAATGTTAATAAAAAAATCCTAATATGTTAGTATAGTCCTTTAAGAACACGTCACTAAAATTTTAGAATATAATTTTCGATATTTCTTATATTACCGAGTCGGTAAATCACTATAATCATTGAATTTTTATGTAAAAATTCAAACTTTAAACGCGTTTTTCAAAAACCATTTTTCAAATTAGCGGGCACGATAACTCAAAAAATATTAAACCATCTACCTGAAAATATGCACACATTTTTTTAACAACAGATGTTTCTATGTGAACCTACTAAATTCCGAAAATTTTATGAAAAAACATTTTTTCAAAGCAAAAACGATGATAAAAAGTCAATTTATGTTTTTAAAGTATTGTATTCCGCAAATTATTAATTTTTTAAACTCATTTTAGGTTCACCGACAATTAATAACATTTATAAACACAAAAAAATCAGTTTTTGATCTGAAGTTACTAGAACCGATGCTAGAGTGGCCGCCGATTTAGAACTCTCTCTCCGACCTTTAGTAGAAGAATTTAGCATACAGCCGCCATTTTAAATAAGTAAAATAAAAAAATCTTATATACAGGGTGTCCGACTATATTTTGACACATTTTAATTGCGAATAACTTGAGAACAAAAAAAGTTATTAAGATGCGGTTTTCGCAGAAGGTCTTAGATTTTTTAAAAGTTTATTAATACATCCTCGCCACTTGGATGTGATATTCCGTTAACACAAAGACAAAATGGCCGATTAAAATTTAGTTCTTCTCCTTTAAAAACACAAACTTTAAAATATTTTATGATTTAAAAAAAAATGGATTTATTTGATTTCCAAAAATTGACTGCATGGCATGTAAGGCCCGTCACAAACACAGCGACTTGTGGTCGCCACCGGTAGCCACTTCAAGTCGGTATACACAGCCACTTGCAATCGCCACTGGTGGCCGTTTTTGATAGTAAAAAGACAATGCAGAAGGCGCATATTAAAAAGATATCGTCGTTTTTGGATACATCCAATTTTAAGAACCCGCAAAATAAATGGGCATTTTTAACAGCTTTTTAAAAATCTTAAATTGCACGAAGGCAATTTTTTTAAGTATTCTTGAATAACTTTGAAAACATTTAATAAATTATTATTTTTATGTATTTAAGACTTTACCAAACTTAATGCGATTTTTCTCCTAAAATTGATTTTTTCAGATTTTGTTGTTGCGATAGTGTATGTATTTTTTATGCTTTTTAATTTAGCACTCTTTACTTTATTTTTGATGATACAAGGGGATTTATAAGAAAAGTACCGATATTAGGTCCCGGATATTGTGTGATTTTTAGTATGTTATGAAAAGGTTAGTCAGCAGCGTGTGGCGGCCACCGGTGGCCACCACAAGTTGCTGAGTTTGCGACGGGTCATATAGAGTATTATTTGACAATGATGAGAACGACAATGACACAAGGTTACAGAAAAAAATCCGATTTTAAGCTATACGTTATTCACTAAATAATAGCTTTAGTTAAGTTAGATTTTTTTTTATTATTTTTTGTTAATATTGTGAATATCCTAAAAGTCTGATGGCGTATTTTCTTCCTGTGACCTTGTATGTAACAAATTTTTACTCTTAATATTCTTATTTGCCATGCATGGAGTCAATTTTTTAAAATTAATAAAGCTTTTACGCAAACTGCATTGTGATAACTGTCTCTATTTTAAAGCTATTAGCAATCAAAATGGGCCAAATTATAGTCGGAGACTCTGCATTTTAATATTTGAGTAAACTAACAAACATATCAATTTTTGAAAATATACAGGGTGAGTTTTTTCGATGTTTAGTAAACGGATCTCAGAAACCGCTGCAGCTACAGAGATGGTTAAATGGGAAAAGAATTGCAGTTTTTAGAGCTTAGTATAAATCACATTTTGTTTTTTCCAAAAGATTATGGCTTACTAGATATTCAAAAATAAAACGTTTTTTCCAAAATTTTTTTCCTCTTTAAATCGAAATAGAAAAAAAGTGTAAATAGAAAAACTTGTAGATATTTATCTTCTTAATAAAAAGGTAAAATCCAATATTTAATTCCGTACTCCGTTTTTAAGATATGACATAAACTTGCAATTTTTTAAATGGAAACCATAGTTGGCTATGACATTTTAAAAAGGGCCTTTTTAGAAGCCTTTTAACGATGTATACCAAGATATACCTTAAATAAAAAAATAACGTAGTTTTGGATATAATTATTTTTAAATTAGTTTTTTATGTCATTTGGCCTTAAACAATTGAACTTGTATTATTCAGAATAACTTTTTTATGTTATTAGTACTATAAATGTTTTAAATCTATTAATTAAAAAAGCATTTTTATAAATTTCTAATAAATAATTGGAGACATTACCCTTAAAAAAATATTTAGGTTTTTATTTTTTAAAGTTTTTTAAAACGTCTAACGAGACATTACTAGTTTTATACATTTATTAAAGATAAAACAACTAAATTGATTAAAATAAATAACAAAAACTAACAATTAACAGTAGAAACTTTTAAATTTACTTATATAATAATAGAAAAAACGAACATTACTATTTAAAAATTATCAAAAATTTCACTAATATTGCCTATACCTATGCTATATCTTTTAAAACCAAATTTGCCTTATGAACTCAACTCTTAAATACGTTATAATCATAAATAAGTAACTGAGTCTTACAAGCTTAAAAGCTTAAAAACGGACTATTATTTTAAACATAGAATTTTTAGTTTTTTATTAAGAAGATAAATATCTACAAGTTGCCTATTTACACTTTTTTTTATTTCGAATATTAACTAAGCTACAGAGGAAAAAATATTTTTAGAAAAACGGTTTTTTTCAAAATATCTAGTAAGCCATGATTTTTTGGAAAAAACAAAACGTGATTTAAACTGTGTCCCAAATTCGACCCTCTCTGGAATATTGTTCTCATGTCTGGGGAATGGCATCCCCTACAACCCTCAGCATTCTTGATGCCATTCAAAGAAAAGTAGTTCGGCTTATTAATGATCCTTTACTTACTCAAAGACTTTCTTCTCTTGCCCATCGTCGGGCTGTGGGAGATCTATCGCTCTTTTATAGGTACTTCCAGGGTTTCTGCTCCGACGAATTATCTAGTATAGTCCCTCCTCTTGCGGCTCCCAACAGAGAAACTCATAGTGCCGCACGTATGCATCCCTATACGGTCCAATTGGACAGGCCCCGAACTTCTCATTTCGTTCGTTCTTTTATCCCTAGAGTTTCTAGACTGTGGAACCTACTGCCAGCGGAGGCCTTTCCTTCTTCCCCAAATCTTCAAGTTTTTAAGTCCCGTGTTAAGAAACTTCCTTTTACCTTGCTTAAGACACCCACGGTACGTTAGTATTTAGACTTTCAGCCTTCGTGGATTGTCCAAAGATTAAAAAAGATAAACTAAGCTCTAAAACCTTTAATTCTTTTCTTTTTTAACCATCTTTGTAGCTGCAGCGGTTTCAAAGATTCCTTCATTAAACATCGAAAAAAACTTACCCTGTATAATGACTCCTTCATTAAAAAAAATCATAAAAATCGATGAAAATTTAAGCATTTACATGTATCTTCTCGTTTAATGAAAGTACAAAGTACCAATATTAACTTAAAAAATCGGAATATAAGATTATAACTATTTAGTACTTTTCCTAATGTAAGAAATAATAAAAAAATGTATGTACAAATGGTCAATATAAATGATTAATTTTACTTGCCACCATTAAAACCTTCTTCTGTTTACTCTTAAACATGATAAGCGCATAATAATTCTTCCACCGATACACGCACTATTACGAAATGTATTTTTTTGTTAGCAAATGACAAAACAAACTAATTAAAATTATTCCATATTATCACAGTTAGATACAACCTGAACTTTTTTGTATAAAGACCGTCGATGTCCGATTGAACATCAGACTTGGGTACTTGTTTGAACCTCAAACATGAAGCTCACATTGTCGTTGGTGGTACTGGGCCTAGCCGCAGCTTTGGGTACTCCGGTACAAGACGGTCCAAAATACAAAACTGGTAAGTACATTTACTTATCTTATACAGCGTGTCTACTTAACTTTCCTTATGCTATACAGCGTGTCTACTTAAGTTCGCACCAAGTTTTTACTATTAATTTTAGGAAAAAAGTTATTTTTATAACATTTCTGCATGGTCTAAAACCTAAAAGACAATCATCAAATATTGTATGTAAAAATTTTAATTTTGCTCAAGAGGAAAGTACCTCTATTTTTTATAATATCGAAAAAATGTATTTAGAAAAGATGTATAGAAGTAAAAGTAGCATTCAAAAATGCATTCTCAAGAATTTTTTTTGCGATAACGAGTGTTTTTGTTACTTTTAGCTGTTTTGACAGTTCGTTAGAGCTTTCTTTACATATTAGTTTTTGAAATAAGTGTACTCTAATGTACAAACTTAAATTATCACCGTTAATACATAAAAAAATTAAAAAGTTTATTTTTAAATAAACAATTTTGCATATTTAAATATTATTTTTAATCCTTAACAACTTTTATTCATAAAACAAATTGATATTATAAGAAGAGTGGTTTTTTTCTTCAGAAAAATTCATATTTTTTGACATACCTCGTATACCATCGCAAAAAATAATATCAGATGATTGCATTTAAGGTTTTAGACTAAGCAAAACTTTTTATAAAAATAATATTTCGTAAAATTAATAATAAAAAGTTTTCCGTATGGTGGTAAGTTAAGTAGACACGCTATTTTCTAATTTAAGTTGCAAAATTGATATACAGGGTGTTTCCTTACTACAGTACGACACTTCGAGGGGCCATTTCTTATGTTTTTTATGAAAAAAGTTCCTTTAAACATATGTCCTGATTTTCTTGCTTTCTAAGATTCAAGGCGTTAAAATAAAAGATTTTTTTTTTAAATATTTTAAAAAGCCTTTAATTGATTTAGATAAAATTTGGTGCACTTATGTCATTTGATAAGACACTTGTAAAGCTCTATCTAGATTAAGAATATTGGGTCCAGTGGCGTCTCAGTGGGCATCACCGTCAATATTATTGACAAAGAAGTACGCCACGGACTTTTTATGAAGTTCTGATTTTTGTTTTTCGACTAATTCAATTAAAAATATAACGTTTTAATTTCTTGTATTTTATTCGTATTTTGGTTCATTTTTGGGAAAAAATTAAGCCGCTTTAAGTAATTTAAAAAGTATCCATAGAAAACATTAAATAAAATGCAAATTTAAAAATAAACAATGTTGATCTTAGTTAATAAGGAAAATGACATTTTTCGATTAATTGCAAAATAACTCATTTATTTTAAAGCAAATAATTGTTTATTGATTTTTATATCATGTTGTCTATGGGGACTTTTTAGAAGAAATTAAAGTGGCTTTAAATTTTTTCTCAATAAAAAAGCTAGATACGAAAAAAGCACAAGAGAATAAAAGTCGGCTGTGGTGCCCACTGAGACGCCTAATAATCTTAATCTAGCTAGAGCTTTAACAGCGCCTTAGTACAATAAATAGGTGTACCAAATTTCTTTTAAATAGGGTGAAGGGTTTTTAAGATATTTAAAATATACCAAGTTTTTTAAAACTTTAACGTATTGTTTCTTACAAATGAAGCAATTCCGGACATATTTTTATAAAAACTTTTATTTATGAAAAAACATAAGAAATTGCCCCCGTACGTTTCGTGCCGTAGTTAGGAAACACCCTGTATGACAAAAAATATATTATATTAATTTTGTCGTAAAATACACAAGTTCACATTTTTAAATCTGAGAAAAGCTACATATATAAATTATAGTTCACTTCATATTTAATATTCATGTCCCTGGAATATTTATTTTTTATTTATTTTTATTATTTTATCTGCTTATAACAGTCATTGAACCATTTGGAAAACTTTTTAATTTTTGATTTCCCAACAAAAAAATCCTGAAAAATATTCTTGTATACATTAACATTTACAAAACAGTGATACGTGGTAGGTGTAAATTAAGGAACATGACATAAGAAATAACTAACTTTTTTAAAACTTATTTTAAAGGTATATCATATTTTAAAAGAAGAACCTCTCCTATTAAAAAATTGATAATAAAACTTACTTTTCTAATTTACCCCGTGTAGATATTAGATAGTTTTAAATTAACTGTCGTTAATAATCCTTATTGCCCTTTAATTTAGAAAAAAAAAAGAATTTTGTTATTCCTAAAGCATTTAATTACATTTGGATTACTTTTAAAAACAAACGTTTACAATAATTTTTATTAGATTAAAATAATTTTAAGCGAAAGCTAATAAACCTTTGTTTAAAGTTTAAAATCTTCTTTGTATCGTCAGTAACTTTATAATAAATATTTCATTATTATATTTTTTTTAAGTAATCATTACTTTTATTATATTGTGTAAGAGCACAATAGTTCCTCATAATGTATAAAAGTTTTAATTTACTTAAAATGTTTAATAAACTTTTTATTTTATGCTGGAGAAAAGCCAAATAATATTTTTTTATATACGGGGTAAGTTGAATAAGCAAGTTTTGTCCAATTGTTTAGGAGGCTCCGCTTTTAAAAGGTAACATCATCAACATTTAACCTCTAATTTTTAACAAGTTTTTTAAATAATACCTATTTTTAAGCTTAAAAATATAAGGAAGTTTTCTCCTTTGTTATATTAGTTAATTTGCACCTATCTATATATACGTTATGATTTTTTTAAATTTTGATTAGTGCTTTGTAAGCTTTGGTGTACGAAAATATTCTTATCATTATTTAAATTTTTTGAGAAAGTCAATAAATCTTTCATATGATTCAACATTTATGGCCGTCACTGTATAATGAAAAACGTATTTTTAGTTGACCATGCTTTCTTGGAAAAACAGTATAAAGTATTATCCCTCTTCAAACACATTCACCAACCCAGTTACTTCGAAGAACATGTCCATATTTACGAAACCGTCAAGGACCCAGTTCAGTGGCTTCAACAAACAAAGTCTTCATTTGAGGTAAGAGAAAATTATTTTATTCGAATTTTCGTAAAAATACAATAAAAAACATAGAACGAAAGCTTTCACGGCCTTGGTTGTTTTTCCGACGTTTCGCCATTTATTGCATGAGGTATCTTTAGGGATCTGTACTCTGCGAGAATGGAACATTAAAATTTTAGTGTTAAATTTTTGCAGAGTATTACATACATACATATATACATTAGATCCCTGATGATGTCTTATGCAATCGATGGCGAAACGTCGGTAAACTATTTTAATTTGTCGCGGTCCAAACCCAAGAATCAATATTCCTCAATTAAAAAAACAATTATATTCAAAGTAATTACCTTAATTTACAAAAAAACAATATCATCAAAATCAAATTATATCAAAATTATATTTAGTTAACCTATGATTTTTGTTACTTAGAAACCTGAAGTAGTAGACACCATGATCCAATTCTTCCATTACGATTACATGTTGCCCAAAGGTGAACCTTTTTCCATTATGTACGAGCAACATTTGGAACAAGCAGTAGCACTGTTTAAACTTTTCTACTACGCAAAAGATTTCAAAACTTTCTATGAAACTGCTGTAGTTATGGGCAAATATTGCAACGAAGGTAAGTTCAAAAAACGAAGAAAACATTAAGTAAATTTTTAAAATTTCTTACAGAAGTCAGTATTAATAATTTACTTTAAATTGATGTAATAATACTAATTTAAAAAGTAGAGTAATAGGTTTATTTATCTTCTAGGTATGTTCCTCTACTCCGTATCTGTTGCTGTTGTCCACAGAAAAGACACCTATGGTATCATCCTCCCACCAATCTATGAAGTCTACCCATGGTACTTTTATAATACTGAAGTGATTCAAGAAGCTTACAAACATAAAATGATGCACCAAGATGTACCAGTAAGTAGAATAATAATAATATTAATATACTAAAAACAACAATAGTGCTTTGATATTATTACATCACCTAACATTATTTTTTGTTTAAAGAATACCAGCACTGAAGACCACCACCACCATATCGTCGCCAACTATTCTGGACACTACCTTAACTTGCACCCAGAGCAATCTCTTTCATACTACCTTGAAGATGTAGGTATCAACGCTTACCACTACTACGTTCATATCCATTATCCATTCTGGATGGATGGTGAAGAGTTCCACCTTAAAAACGACAAAAGAGGTAAGCCAGCTAGTTAATTTGTTTAAAATTCTTCATTCAGTTTCTTTAAAGTTCCTTTTGGTTATTAGTCATTTTTTTAAGGTGAACTTTATTTGACTGTCTACCAAAGCTTGATTGCCCGTTACTATTTGGAACGCCTTTCACACGGTAAAGGACAAATCAACGCCATTGACTGGGATGTTCCAGTGACAGTTCCATATTACCCATCCATGCAGTACCCCAACGGGCTCTCATTCCCAGAAAGGCCAAAATTCGCTAACCTTCACGAATATTTCTACAACTATGGCCAACATGTCAACTCTAAATATGCCCACAGCTATACCCATGTTAAAGATTTTGAAAGACGTATTAGTGACGCAATTGACAGTGGTGTAGTTTGGGATTTGGTAAGTGCTAGTGAAAATAAAAATATTTGTATGTCACATATATTATATAAAGTGCACAAAAACACCATCTTCAACATAAAATGCTAAAGTAAATATATCCTTACTTATTTATAGAAACAAGGCAAGCACGTCAGCCTTTACGAAGATAAACATGCTGTCAACCAGTTTGGTAACCTCCTTCAATGCAATCCTGATTCGCCCAATACAAAAATTCTACAACAAATATGTAATGTACGCTGCTCATCTCCTGGGTTACTCCTTCACTCCTCTTACTTGGCACAAGACTGCTCCTTCTGCTTTGGAACACACCGAAACTGCCATGAGGGACCCCGCCTTCTATATGATCGTTAAGAAGGTAATTACCCATACTTGTGTATAATTAACCTGTATTTTAAAAAGCAAATAATATAAAGTTTACCACATAACTAATAAATTTACGAAAATTTACAGTCTCTTAATTGGTATCACAAATTCCAAAACCACCTGGAACCCTACCATAAACAAGAATTGGTATTCCCTGGTGTTACCATTGAAAAAGTAGAGATGGACAGACTTATTACCTACTTTGATCAGTTTTACAGTGATTTAAGTAACGCCGTTTTCGACTCCGTTGATGAGCTTAAGAACGACAAATTCCAAGTAAGTATTAACCATAGTAACCATTGTAAAAAAATTAACATAATCAGATATTTAGTTTGGGTGATAATGACCAAATCTTTACTTAATATTTTTCCTTTAGGTTTGGAGTGTCCAACAACGTCTTAACCACAAACCTTTCACCTACAAAATCCACGTTAACTCCAACCAAGACACTCAAGCTATGGTCAAAGTATTCCTTGGACCCAAATACGATGAATACGGAAGATACATAAACATCAGTGAAAACAGGTAAATTTGAAAGTCAAATAAATTAACTTTAAAGAAATAGATATTATTGATAAATAAAGTATTTTTGCATTTTTCCTGGAAATGCTATTAACAATTCAATAATTATTATTTTAAGATGGAACTTTGTCCCAATTGATGCTTTCCAATGGCATTTGAAGGCTGGCCAAAACGTCATCAAGCGTAGCTCACAAGAAAGCCAATATTATGGAAAAGATAAAACTTCCTTCCAGGAACTTTTTATGAAAGTAATGGGAGCATACAAGGACCAAAAGGAATTCCACATTGATGGCTCAGAAAACTACTTCTACTTCCCTCACAGGTAAGAAAATAACCTTATTCATATATGTATGTATTAAAGTTTAATCGTATATGAAATAGCTAAGTATGGTATTGGAAAAATGTGGAAATCAAATTAACATAAAGGGTGGATTCAAATTGAGTTTCCACTAAAAGTTAAAAAAGTTAGAAATTAAAAATTATTAGAAAATATTTATTTGCCCTTTAAGAGTAGTTTATTACAATTATTTATAAAACATGATATCAATTAAATAACCTACGTGGCTCATGTAGCATGACGTAAACCGTTTCCAGAAATTTTCGACTACTCCGTGGCACCAATCAGGTTCTATGTTGGTAATATTGAGTCTAAATACCTGTTTCAGCACCGCAATGGGTTCGGTTTATCCTAAAAAAATAGTTACTTTTTGAGGATGCATTTTTACTTGAACAATCTGTCTTAATTTTAATTGCACGATGCTAATTGTGCGCTAAAAAAATCACGTAAAGCACTAATTGTATTTTTCCTTGATTTGCCGTTTTCATAACAGGCTTGAATAATTTTACCACGTTGTTCGGTTGTATATTGCTGCATGACTATTTTTTGAATATTTTGCCCTTAGAAATGTTATGTTATCTTTGACAAATATCAGTGGAGTTTGTAAAAATATGGATATACTTGTATTGTGGAAACTCAATTTGAATCACTCTTTATTTAGTTACAAAATATTAAATAAACTACATAATACCGTAAACACCGTGCCAGTCATAACTTTGTCATCTTTTAAGAATGTCCAGAATCCATCAAAAGAAACCAGCTTATAAAAACACATCTTCAATTAAAACAAATAACACTATTTTCAAGGTTCAAATTTCAAACCTGCAAGGTAAATGAACAGACACAATTTCTAGGTCATAAAATATACCCACAGGGTCAAACTTGTTTCAATATGAAAACCAATATTTAGCAATGCTGAAATAGTCTCTATAGTCCGACGATTCTATGGTAATAATACCTAGATGACGTAAAATAAGCCTGTATGAAAAGTTTATGTTATATATGGTGGAGGCGCCCTCATTCCCAGTTCCCTTGGTGTAGCGATACAAGATGTCGTTTACGCTACGCCGTGCCTGGCCCAGTGCTCATGGTGTTGTGATAGAAAATATCGCTTATCCCGTTTCCAGTAGCGTAAATTGCACCTCTAAGATACGTTACATATGGTGGAGGAGCTGCACACTTATTCTTATCATCTCAAAATAATCTGATTTAACCCAAGTAATAAAGCGTGTTATATTTTCAGACATATGCTCCCAATGGGCAGCGTCAGCGGTGTTCCATACCAGTTCTACTTTATGATTCACCCACACAAAGAATACCAAGGTCAAAAGAAGAGATGACTTACTTCTATCCTCATCCTGGTACTGGTGGAGGTTACACCGATGACTACCCCATGTACTATCCATTCGACAGACCTATTAAGTTCGGAAAGATGTTTGTCAAAGAGGTACCAAACTCCTACTTCTATGAAACCAAGATCTTTCACAGAACTATAGATGAAGCTCAAGTACCACAGACTCAACATCATCATTGATGTTTAAGACTGAAATATTTTTTTATTTAATTAAAAAAAAATAAATAAATAAAATGGTTTACATGTATTTAAGTGTATCTTTATGTACCCTCTAAAAATTTAGGCATAAAGACGTTATAACGTAAAAAAGGTTAGTAAATGAAAATTCGCAAAAAATAATTTGTGTGACAAAATATTTTTAAAGTTTTTATTTAAATGTTAACATGACATGTGATATTTAAAACTGTGAAAAAAACTTGTCTTGTTTACATTAATTTACGAAAATCAAAATCATTCTGTTTTTACAGATTAGTAGGTACTTTATAAGCCTGGCTTACTACAAATGACGGACGGTACTTTAAAAATAACCTAAATACTTTATTTGGATGGCCATATTTCGGAAACTAAAGAAGTTAGATATACTTATTATGGTATTTTCTTATAGGACTTTTAAAATTATTTTTAATGGTGATATAATACACAGGGTGAGTTATTAAAAAATATATAATTTTTTTCCTACGCTGTATAGTATTACCATCCCTTAAAAAGATTTTTAAAAATCTTTAGGAACCAACCACATAAAGTTTATCTAATTATACACCGGGAACTGCTGCGATCGATTTCTCGAAAGTACGCTTTGGAAAATTTTAAACATTTGGTAACAATATAAAGTCAGTGGGGGACATACAACTAAAATATTTTGACAGCTCTACCACTTCCGGTTATACCGGAAGCTAATCTCTTATTTTAAATGAGAACACCCTATATATTAATTATTTTTTAGATTCTGCGTGAAATTCTAAACATAATTTATGTGTAATGTTCTATACCGTTTTTGAACTTATTTTAAAATTTTAGGTCAAAAATGACGTTTGCAAGCCATTATATAACCATCAATTTCTTCTAAAAAAAGCCTTAAATATGAGTTGGGGTTGGGTCCTTGTAAAGAAAGAACTTCTTTAGTATACTGTATCGATGTTTTCACAATTAATAAATACAGAGTGGTCAAAAATAAAGGTTGAAAATCATCACGACAAAAACCTTAAAAGTCTTTTTTAATGGAAACCCTATCTTTTATTACCTTATCCTATTAGGCATTAAAAATAAGGGTAAGTTTGTATAAGGATGTCTATTTCAAAAATTTATAGTTTTCGAATTATTAACAATTTAATATTTATCTATTCTAACAATGCATTTAAGTACGGGTAGGTACGGGGTAGTTGGCTGTGACGCCGCATTTTGTTGTCAAGGCCAACTAGAAGCAAAACTAAGCCGTATTTAAAAGCATTGTTAGAATAGATAAATATTAAATTGTTAATATTTCGAAAACTATAAATTTTGAAATAAACATTTCCATACAACTTATCGCTATTTTTGATGCTTAATACGATGAGGTAAAAAGATAGGAGTTTCCATTAAAAAAATTACTCTTAAGGTTTTTGTCGTAATAATTTTAACGATTATTTTTGACCACTACGTGTTTATTAATTGTGAAAATATCAATACAGTCTGCTAAAGTAGCTCTTTCGTTCCGGAAAATCCAACCCCAACCTATATTAAAGGCTTTACTCAGAGGAAATTGATGGTTATGTAATGGGTTGCAAACGTCATTTTTGACATAAAATTTCAAATAAGTCAAAAACGGTTAAACTGAGATATAGAACGTTATACATAAATTATGTTTAGAATTTTAGGCAGAATTTAAAAAATAAATAATATATAGGGTGTTCCATTTAAAATAAGGAAGGTGACATTAACTTCCGGTATTACTGGAAGTGTTAGAGCTGTAAAAATATTTTAGTTGTATGTCCCCTACTGACTTTATATTGTTACCAAATTTTCTAAATGTTTCAAAGCTTACTTTTGAGAAATCGGTTGCAGC
Source organism: Listronotus bonariensis (assembly GCA_014170235.1). Lineage (NCBI taxonomy): Eukaryota > Metazoa > Arthropoda > Insecta > Coleoptera > Curculionidae > Listronotus > Listronotus bonariensis. The sequence goes on along the minus strand of JACEGR010001133.1, from coordinate 174,204 downwards.
AGTTTCCGGTGGGACACTCTGTATTATTTTGGAAATATGGCCATCAACATATCAGATAATTAGGTAATTAATAAAGTCCAGCCATTTTGTACAGGGTAAAAAGTATTGATATTATGTTTTAGGGCTATAAAGTAGTTGTCAGGAGTATTAAAATGATGTGCCACGATACCCCCTTTACAAAAATAAGTGTTTTTAAAATATTTCAGTTATTTAAAAAGTTTAATACCCTGTATCTTAACAACAAAAGTTTACCTGTTCATGTTTATATAAACGTTTTCCTATAAATTCTAATGTATCTATTCTTTAATTCTAAGATATTATTTTGTAACGCCCTGTATATGTATACACAACAGGCGAAATGAACCAAAAATTTTAATGTTTAAGAATATCGTGTCAGCAACTACTTTTGCTTCTTAAAGAAACAAGATTCACGTTAATAAATTTGTTTTGTTTTGTACAGGGGCTTCAAAAACTACAAAAATGTGAAAATGGACCAAGAAAGCACTACATTTATTTTAAATAATTTAGCGAAATATTAAATATAAAGGTTTTTAAAATTAAATGAGGATTCCATATCAGAAATTTCACATAAAATTAACCAAATTTTGTTTTTAGTGTCATATTTTTTAAGTCATGTTTTATACCTTTTACGTAATTTACCTAGTTTTAAAACAACACAATAATTAATGTCAAAGTTTGTCAAATATATTTAAATACAAAAATGTAAAACCAGGTAAATTAGGTAAAATAAGTGTAAAGTCTAATTAAAGCAATATATTACCAAAGATTTTTTTTGTTTATTTTATGTGAAATTTTAGATATCAATTCCTCATTTAATTCTTAACACATTTTTTATTTTGCTAAATTATTAAAAATAAAGGTGGTTTTGTCCTGGCTAATTTTCATATTTTTGTAGTTTTTGGAGACCCAGTACAAAACAAAACAAATTTGTCAACATTATTATTGTTTTTTTAAGAATCAAAAGCAGTTGCATAATGCATACACGACTTTCTTAAACATTTAAATTTTTTGTCCATTTGTCCTTATTGTAAAGTCCATCCGTGGACATACTGTAGAAAATACAGTATATTAAACATAAAATTATATGAAAAAAATATGTTAAACTGTTTATTGTACTAAAAGCTTAAAAAAATCGGAAATTCCTAGCAACCAGATCGCACCAATCTGGGGTATTGATCAGACAAATAATAAAATCGTTGGGCGTAATGTATTCAGAGCATAGATAACCTACATTTAGATCCGCAGTGACAAGAAGCATTTTTCGGATTTTTACGACCACGCGTAGTGGGTGGACGAACATGCGCACTTAAAAGCCGTGGCAAAATACAAACACCGGCACCCCGTACCCTTCGTCCGCGGTCTGACCGTAACGCTCATTAGCTACCGTACTTCGAACAGAAAACCAGGACGCGGTCAACAAATTCTTTTCTATAATGCGAATAGTTTGTTTGGGTCCGGGTGCGTTTACCCTCAACTGGCTTGCGTACAAACCGGTTTTTCGCCCATGAAATGTAACTTTTGTTTCGCGCAGGTTATAACATTGGCAATCCATCGAGATCAGTGATTCAGAGTAAATAAATAGTATTATGATAGAAACTTCATGGGCCCAACGATTTTATTGTTTGTTCTGATCAATACCCCAGATTATTGGAAAGATTGGTCAATCTGATCTTGTAGCTAGGATTTACTATTATTTTTAGCTTTAAGTACATAAAACGGTTTACCATTTTTTTATATAATTCATTTTCAAGTTTTTAGTTTTGTTGTAAGTTGATACTTCCCATTCTATTGAGTTTATTTTTTCCGAATGAGATTTATCCTACTAATCAAGCCCTTTTATTAAATACTCATATTGAGGTAGTTGTCCACCATTTTATAGCAGGGGCCATCTTAGATTCTAATTCTTTTTAAAGTAAGCTCTATTTTACCAATAAACCTCTTTCATTTGATACCCATATTGACCTAGTTATGGAAAATATGTAATCCGCCATTTTGTGGCGGCGGCCATCTTAGATTTTAAGTTTTTCATAGTGAGTTCTATTCTATCAATCAAGCCCTTTTATTTGACATCTATGTTGAGGTAGTCGTCAAAAAAATATGTAATCCGCCATTTTGTGCCGTTAAGTTAATTAAAAAAATATTGATAATTAGGTATTTTTGCCTCTTTTCTTAAAAGTGCTTTTACAAACTCAATAAACTTTATTTTAAGATGGAACTTTGTTCCAATTAATACTTTTCAATGGCATTTAACGACTTGCCAATGGAAAAGATAAAACTTCTTTCCAAGAACTTTTTATGAAAGTAATGGGAGCATACAAGGACCAGAAGGAATTCCACATTAATGACTCAGAGAACTAATTCTACTGTCCTCACAGGTAAATATAAGTTTATATATACAGTGTGTACCAGAATACGTGTTACAAGAGGACAAATGGACCAAAAATTTTGGAATTTCTAAACGTCCGGTCACATACTTAGTCCAAAAGTAATAAAAACAAAATTTTACTTAATTGCTATTATACAGGGCGAGTTATAACTAAAAATATGACAAATGGCTGAAAGCTAGCTATTTTAATTTTTAAAATAGAACAAAATTGTATAAGTAAATGTTGTAGAGAATTGAATTTTATGTCAAACTTTGAAGTTAAAGCATGAGAGTAAAAAAGTAACTGTCAATTTTAACATAATAATGGGCAAGAGGAAGCAAAATTCAAAAGAAAATTTATTAATTTTAAATAGTTTTTAAAAGTAGCTACCTTAAGCCAATATATTAAAAACTGATGATCAATCATGTAAAAAATGCTAAAAATATTTTTTTACTTTTATTATATATGCTGGCAAACGTTATTTTTGACATAAAATTTAAAATAAGTCATAAACGAAATTTTACGCAGAATCTAAAAAATAAATAATATATAGGGTGTTCTATTTAAAATAAGGAAGTTTACATTATTTTCCGGTATAACCGGAAGTGCTAAAACTGTCAAAATATTAGTCGTATGTCCCCCACTGACTTTATCATGTTGCCCATTTTTTAAAATTTTCCAAAGCCTTCTTTTTGAGAAATCGATCGCAGCAGTTCCCGGTAGGACACCTGTATATGGTGTATATAGGAGGCCCCATTCCCAGTGCCCTTGGTGTATCGATACGAGATATCGTTTATGCTATGCGTGCCCATATTAGTGCCCATGGTGTAGCGATAGGAAATATCGCTTATGATATTCCGTTCTCAGTGGCGTAAATTGCATCACATTTAAAAGATCGTTACATATGGTAGAGGCGCTGCACATTTTTTCCTATCATCTCAAAATGTTATGGGTGTTGGCCTAGCGTGTTAAAGCGCCGGGTCGTTGAGCGCACAACCGACGTGAGGTGGGTTCGAATCCTGCCGGCGGCCAAGGTCAGAAATTTAGTGGTTAACTCAACAAGATGGACAAAGTACAAAATGGAGCGACGCTTATAGCCAGCAAGGACTAAGGCGCCGGAACACACTTTGCCGTGTCCTGCGTAACCGTAGACATGCGGACCCCACTCAGTTGGTAGGTTCGTTAGTCCCCCTCGGTGGGGACGAGGTCTTAAGTTTGAACCCACGTTAAGCTGTAGGTCCCGCCTGGCTGACATCACCCAGACGTAAAAAGACAGGGCGCGCAATAAGCCGAGCGGTATTAGTGCATGGGTTATTTCGGCCCTATTCTAAGGTCTAAGGTCATCTCAAAATAATCTGATTTAACCTAAGTAATGAAACATAATATATTTTCAGACATATGCTTTCAATAGGCAGCGTGAGCGAAGTTCCATACTAATTCTACTTTATCATTCACCCATACAAAGAATACCAAGCTCAAAAAGAAGAGGTGACTTACTTCTATCCTCGTCCAGGTACTAGTGGAGGTTACACCGATGACTACCCCATGTACTATCCATTTGACAGACCCATTAAGTTCGGAAAGATGTTTGTCACAAAGGTACCAAACGCCTACTTCTATGAGACCAAGATCTTTCACAGAACCATAGATGAAACTCAAGTACACAAAGACTAAGCATTATCATTAACTTTAAAGACTGAAAGTTTATTTCTATTAAATTAAATGTTATGAATAAATAAAACGTTTTATATTATTTTTGCGTTTTTCTTAATCTTTTTGCAATAATATACAGAGTGTTCATTTAAAAACTTCACCACATCTGCATAGGCGTAACTGGCCATTGAACCTGGTAGGGTCTAGGGGGCTGGCAATACCCTGGGAGGGGCCCGGACGCCACCAAAACGGTATTTGTACACATATACTATATACATACATTTTTTCTGGGGGGGCGTAAAAATCCTGGAGGGCCCCCCAGGCCTCCCCATAGTTACAGCAATGATTATCTGCAAAAAGGGATAGATTTGAGAACCACCAGAACCGCAACCTTAAAATTTTTAAATGAGAAGGGAGATGATCAAGTAATACATAATTTTATAGCTCCTGACGAGTACTTTATAACCCTAGAATATAAAGTCAATACCTTTATTTACTACAAAACGGCGATACTTTAAATACTTCCTACATAAATACCTGATTTGGATGGCCATATTTCCGAAACTAATAGAGTTAGATATACTTTATGTAGTATTTTCTTAAAGCTCTTTTAAATATATTTTTTTGATACTGGAAATAATATACAGGGTAGTACAAAAAAATATATATGTTTTAATGAAGCATCCCCTATGTTATTTTATCATTTAAAAATATTTTAAAGAGCTTTAAGAGAAAACCACATTAGGTATATTTAACTTTATTAGTTTCGGATACATGGCCATCCAAATCAGGTATTCAGATAATATTTAATGTACCACCATTTTCAAGTAGGTAAAAGATATTAATATTATATTCTAGGGTTATCAAAGTACTCACCAAGAACTTTAAAATGATGTATTACTCGACCCCTTCTTATTTAAAATTTTTGAGGTTGTGGCTCTGGTGGTTAAGAAGTTAAAGAGGTACCGTAAAAACTTTTGTAAAACACGTTTCCTTTTAATACACTTTAGACAAATTTAATGCATTTTAACAAAAAAAAAAAATAAGCGTTTGATTTTTGTATATCAACTATTTGATATAGGATTGGATTGAACTGAATTAAAGTCCGTAAATTATCCCTATTGTCTTTAAATTTCAAAAAATGTCAAAGCTTTGTTATTCTTAAAGCATTTAAGTACATTTGGATCAATTCAAAAAACAAACTTAAATTTTTGCTTTTTTGTGGTTCAATAAGGTCAAAACTTAAAACCCTCTTTAGATTAATGTGCCACATAATTTTTGCCTTATAAAAACTTCTTTGCATTTTTAAATTTATGATCATATGTTCGTATTTATAAAGAATAATCCTAAAATAATATTTTTAAATTCCATGAACTTTTTTCTTGTTACCATAATTTCAATAAAGTTTAATTTTTGAACATTGTAATAGAAAATCACCAAAATAAATTTATGTTTTTTAAATGTTAAGCTGTTTTTATAAGGCAAAAATGACGTGGAACATAAATCTAGAGGGGCTTTTAAGTTTTGGCGTTAATAAACCACAAAAAGCAAACATTTACGTTTTTCTTTTGAATTAATCTAAATGTACTTAAATGCTTTAAGAATAACAAAGCTTTAACATTTTTTAAAAATTTAAGGGTAATAAGGATAATTTACGGCAGTTAATCTAGTTCGATCTATTCTCTATACGGGGTAAGTTGGAAAAGTAAGCTTTTGTTTCAATTTTTAATAGAAGGCTGTGCTACTATAATATGACATAACTTTAAATTTTAAAAGTTTTCCAAATAATATGTTTTCCTAAGTTTAAAAATAAAGGTAGATTCTCTTGTGTCATATTCGTTAATTTGCATCTACCTCGTATACGCTATGGTTTATTTAAATTTTGATCAGTGTTTTGTGAGTTTTGCTGTATGCAGAGATTTTTATCAAAAGAATATTTTTGAGAAATCAAAAATAAAAGTCTTTTCCATATAGTCAACATTTCTGGCGGTCACTGCATGTATAAAGAGGTAAAGTTTGTGAGTTTGTGGGTTTGTTTGTTTGTAGCCGCTAATCTTCGAAAGTACTAAACCTATCATAAAATTGTTTTCACAATCAGAAAGCTACACTTTTCAGGAGTGTTAAGGCTATATTTTACTATGATTAAACAAAAAGTTCAGATATCGCCCAACGATTGGGCACGGGTCGGCTATCTTGGATAAACTATAACTAAAATTCGATATTGACGTTACTATTCTCAATGGATTTTGATGCGGTTCTTTTTTAATAAATAGAGTGATTCAAGAGGAAGGTTTATATATAAAATAATATAAGAAAACATATACACAGTGTTTAAATAAATTGTTTACATTTGAAATTCGATATTGACGTTACTATTCTCAACATTTTGATGCGTTTTTAATGGACAGAGTAATTTAAGAGGAAGGTTTATATGTATAAGAATATCCAAAAAACATATACAGAGTGTTTAATAAATAAGTTTACGTTAAAATTCGATATTAACGTTACTATTTCTAACGGATTTTGACGCGTTTTTTTAAATGAATAGAGTGATTCAAGAGAGAGGTTTATATGTATAATAATATTTTAGAAAATATACAGGGTGCCTAAAAAATAGTAAACATTTAAAATTCGATATTACTCAACGGATTTTGATTCGGTTTTTTTTTAATAGATAGACTGATTCAAGGGGAGGTTTATATGTAAAATAATATCAAAAACAAAAATATATACAATGTAAAAAAATAGTTTACATTTAAAATTCGATATTAGTTAACGAATTTTGATGCTGTTTTTTTTTAATAGATAAAGTGATTCAAGAGAAAGGTTGTATAATAATATCAACAAAAAATATATAATATATACAGAGTGTTACTTTACATTTAAAATTCGATATTGACGTTACTATTGCAAGTGGTACAGTTAGTAACGTGTTTGTGGAGTTTGTGGCACAGGTTGTCTATGGTTTATAAAAAGATATGGAGCTATTATATTAAAAACTTTTAAAACTAAAATGAATCCTAACTATGTTATTATACCATCTAGAGGCTTACAAAATTGCTTAAATAAAAAGATTTCCAAAATAATTATTAGTATTAAAAAAACATTATACCAATATTGGTACCAAAAACTTTTTAATAGGTTTCTTATCACTATTTAACAGATTTTGATGCGTTTTTTTTTAAATAGATAGAGTGATTTAAGAAAAAGGTTTATATGTATATAATAATACTCAAAATCTTTACAGTATAGAAAAAAGAAATTGTTTTACTCCGAATTTAACGCGTGCGAAGCCGTGGGCAAAGGCTAGTCCTGTATAAAGTGAAAATGTATCTTTAAAAAATTATGATATACCCGCCTGGGCATCTGTTGAAATAAATATCATATTAGTTTCTTTTAAATTAAAATTTATAAAATAATGGAAACAACGGTAGGTAATTAAAAATATTTCTAACAAAGTCATTTTTGTCTAGGAGTATTTTCTAATACAAGAATATTTATAAGTTCGTAGTATTTTTCCTACAAGAACAAAAATAAATAAATAAAATACAATTTATTTATATGAGGAATAATCTTTTTGCGACAAATACTAAAATCTTCTGTTGTCGGCTTGGTAACTAAAACTTCGATAAGAAGATATTAATTCTAACACCAATACACGCATTATTACGAAATGTATTTTTTTGTCAGCAGATGATAAAACAAACAACTAATTAAAAAAATAAAATTATTTCATAATATCAAAGTTAGATACAACCTGAACTCTTTTGTATAAAAGCCCGACAATGTTCGATTAAAAAGTACACTTGGGTGTTTGTTGGAACCACAAACATGAAGCTGACATTGTCCTTAGTGGTACTGGGCTTAGCCGCAGTTTTCGGTACTCCGGTACAAGAGGGTGAAAAATACAAAACTGGTACGTACTTATTAATTATTTTAAAGGGTAAATTAGCGTACAGTCTGTTTTCAGAAGACCTTTTTAAAATCTTAAAAAACATTTTGTTTTTTTGTAGAATCTTATAAATTACTTTATAAAATAATTTAAAATAAAAAACAAGAGATACAACATAAACTTTTTAATAGGGCCTTTAATTAAATACTTCGTTTTTAAGGCCGGTTTATTTTTTTGGCACGTTTAAAAGACGTTTGTATTTTTCTTGAGTAACATTAAAATTAATTAAATCTAAACAGGCTTATTTTAGGGTTGGCATTTTCACTTTAACACTGTATAGAATGCAGGAAAATAAAAAATGTATCATATAAAATCATATTCAAAAATGCTTTCTTTCTGAGGTACAGAGAGTTAAAGTTTTAAGAAAAAATGTCTTGTTTATCATAAATTTCCTACCACTCCAGATATTTTTACAAAATTTGGTACACTTTTTTGACCGTTACGTTACATTTTTTGCTGAAAAAGTTAAAAACATCAGTGGCGTTCAAACAGGATTTGCATTGATTAAAAAAAGTACGCCACTGGTTTTTCTTTGATTTATTATCATTTTTTAAAATACCCATACTTTGGCGCTAATTTTGTTTCTTAATATTTTTCCTTACGAAGAACGGTTTTCGTTAAAAAAATAAGAGCCATTTTGATGCATCGCAAAATTGCTAAAATCTCATATGGTGTTTTGTTGTACAATTAGTTTTTGACTTATTTGTATTAGAGTAAGATTAAATACTTACATTAATTCAATTTTAATGTTATTTAAAAGTTGTTGCTCTACATTACACAGTCAAAAACCTAACTAAAACACAGAAAAGTGTACCAAATTTTGTGAAAATATCTGAAGAGGTAGAAAAGTTATGATAAAACAGGCATTTTCAGACATTATTTTATTTGATTTTTTTGTCGCATTTTATATAGAAAAATATAAACCTTAAACCCAGTAGAAAAAATTCTTCTAGATAAAAATACCAATAGTCAAACTAATTCAATAACGTGTTAAATTAGAAATACAGCTTCTTAAAAATATGTGCAATAGCTTATTCGATTCTGAATGACGTCTAGAATAGTAATTTATGTAACAACTGCATAAAGTGATTTTTTTTACGATTGGGAAGTTTGACAGCACGAGCTTTTAGGCGACTGCGGCAATCCCATGAGTAAAAAAGACACTATAATGTATGCGACCGCATATAAATTTCCCAAATTACTATTTTAAGTGAGTTATATTACATATAAGTCACGCAAGAAGAAGTTTAACTCTCGGCCGAAGGGCAGGAGTAATTTTCTTGAGTGACATATGTAATATATACTCACGTGTCTAATACAAATTTTATCCAACACTTTCGTATAAATCGTTTTTAATATCGAAAATAATTTGAAAAACGTCATCCATTATTTGTTACTTGTCATTGTCAACACCAGCAACAAAATTTTGTATTTTTGGAAAGCAAGCTTGTTTGGTTGTAATGCATTTTGTTGGTAACTACGGGTTGTTAAAGTCTATAATTCACTAGTGAGCTAAAGGTACTTTAGCTCACTAGTGACTTCTATACTACACTTTATATCCTCAAAATCTGATCAATTATGTAGATATTATATGTACGTGTTGGATAATAGTTATTTATTAGATAAGTGAGTTATATTACATATAAGTCACGCAAGAAAAGTTTAACTCTCGAGCCCGAAGGGCGAGAGAGGTAATTTTCTTAAGTGACTTATATGTAATAACTCACGTGTCTAATACAAAATTTTATCCAACACTTTCGTATAAATCGTTTTTAATATCGAAAATGAATTTGAAAACGTCATCCATTATTTGTTACTTGTCATTGTCAACACCAGCAACAAAATTTTGTATTGTCTATAATTCACTAGTGAGCTAAAGGGTACTTTAGCTCACTAGTGACTTATAGTACACTTTATATCCTCAAAATCTGATCAATTATGTAGATATTATATGTAAGTGTTGGATAAACATATTAATCTTAATTTTTGCCACAGCCATTATATTGCAACCAAAATTATAGCCTCCTTATTTTTTTAGGAGACAGTTATTCCCTTCATAACTATGCACTTATGATTTAATGTTATAAAATTGTATGTACTTACTTTTGTAGAAATAATACTAAAACAGTATAAATTCCTTTTAATTTCTTAGTCATCAAAATTCATTATTACTATTAATTTTTAATAATCTCTATTAAATTTATTTGCAAACTGTCAAATTTTAAAACTAGTGACACATGAACTAAAAGAAATAATGACGAAATCAAAGGTAACTTGACCGTTTGGTTTAGTCGATGTCGCGTTTACTGTTACATTGTATAAAGTGATATTTAGGTATTGAAACAAAACAATAATTTAAAGTGTAAAAATAAGCTTCGAAGTGTTAAAAAGTTACTTTTTTAACACTTTATGCTAGTAGTAGATTAAAAAACAGTATTTTTTAACGGTTGTAGAAAAAAATGTTTTAATGGGTTATTAGCAATTGATATTAATAAAATAAGAAAAAAAAGTGTGTCCTCCTCCTACCAGAACTCTATCTTTATTTATATCATTTATAATATATTTATATTTTTTTAACACTGAAAATGGGGCTTTGCTTGGTCGTTACTGCAATTTTTTAGAGTTTATTATTTTGTTAACTAGATTTTTTTAAGTTACGAAAAAATGAAATATTGTTTAAATAACGGCAACCCAAAAAGATATAATTAACAAAATAATAATCTTTAAATATTTTTTTTGCATAACTTTATTAAGTACCTACCAAAATAAAAAGAGTTCCCCAAAGCGAAAAATTTATAGATCAATTATTTTAACTTTAATGCCGTAATTTATAAACCCAGATGAATTAGATGGGATTGGAATAAAAAATTAGTTAATTTACAAAGAAGTAACGTTTTGAAAAATCGATATAACTTTTTTTCACCGAAGCTATTCTCATTCAAGTGTCTGGATTACGCCAATTATTTTTCAAATTTTTAAATTGTTATTATTTATTACTATACAGCTTGTCTTTGTGGTTCTTACCAAAGGAGAAACTATTTATATATTAATTTTACAAAAAAGTGCTTTTCATAAAAGGAGTGCTTGATGAGAAAATACATTTTCATAAAAATATTTGTATGTTGGATGTACAGGGTGGCCTAAAAGGATTTGTTTTCAAATTAAAATACAGGGTATTTCCTAACTATGGTACGAAACTTTTAAGGGTGGTTTCTTATGTCATTTTATAGAGAAAAGTTTTTATAAACATATGGCCAAGTTGCTTCTTTTCTGAGATACATGGCGTTTTTTTTCAAAAAAGTCGGTATTTTGTAAATATCTTAAATACGAAGCCAGATACAAAAAAATATATGATAGTGAAAACTTGTATTTTAAGTTGCTTCATAGAAAAAAATATAAAAAAACTACATAAAAAGCCAGTGGCGTACATTTGTCTCTCAATATTATTGGCTGTGGTGCCCACTGAGACGCCACTGGACCGAATAAAGTCAATCTAGTAAGAACTTTATTACATCAAATAAACATACCGAATTTTATCCAAATCGGTTTAAGGATATTGAAGATATTTATAAAATACCGACATTTTTAAAAACATTAACTCCCTGTATCTCAGAACCTAAGCAACTCCGAACATAAATTTATAGGAACTTTTCTTCGTAAAATCACATAAGAAATCACTCTTTAAAGTTTCGTACCGTAGTTAGGAATATACCCTGTGTAATAATTTGGAAACTACTAGTCTTTTTAAGCCACCCTGTACACCCAGCATACAGTTATTTTTGTGGAAATGTATTTTCTCATCAAGCAGGACTTTTATGAAGAGGCACTTTTTTTCGTAGAGTTAATATTTAAAAACTTTTCCATTTGGTAAGAACTTTTGAAGACACGCTGTATAAAAAAATATATTAAGTGATATACTGGCTTTTTAGAATACCGTAACGACGTCGCGGAGCGCAATTTTCAACGTTAAAAAATTATTTTTCTTGTCTATAGACCTCTTTTTAAAATTCCTTTAATGTTATTGTTTTTAATGTTATTAAGGAAAAACTATACAACTTTTTTTTACCTTAATACCAATAAGAATTTTGTATATGCTAACAAGCTTTTAATAGTTATTTTGGGACCAAGGGCGTAAAATTACACTTTTATTCCCGCGGCTGAAAGTTGTTGCCCGAGCTCCGCGAGGGCAACAATCAGCTGCGGGCGTAAAAGGGCTTTACCCCAGAGCTGCAAGCAATATTTTTTGTACGACTGAAATTAATCTACAAACATTTTCTGTAGTTAGGAAAAAATCTCCCCGTTTTTAATGTTTCAAATTGTAATCAGTATACTTTTAACATAAGTTTAATTAAATACATTGTTGTTTAACCAAAAAAAAAAAAAAAAAAAAAAAATGGGGCCTTATTTAATTATTGTTTTATAAATGCAGGCATTTTGATACGTTTGTTCCCTAGGGTGTAAAAGTGCTATTTAACGCTCTCTATTCTAAATGCGGACGTTTTTGTACCTTTTTTGCCCTAGGGTGTAAAAGTTTAATTTTACGCCCTCAAATGGGGGTGGAAAAATGTATTTTACGCCCGGTCGTACAAAAAATATATTGTTTCTAGACTTCATTCCGAATACCATGAGCTATCACACATATTTTTAGGAGCTTTTTTCTATTTAACACGTTTTGAACTTGTTGACTAGACTACAAGTTCTATTGGATGGTGAACCTGACAAACTGCTCACACTTATTTGTCAACATAACTTTAATACATTTTGTTTTATTGTATTTTTTTATTATGACGACGTCATTATTTTTCGTAGCAGTTTAAATAGGAAGTGCCATAGTCAAAAACATAGTTCGTAAGATAAATTTTCCTTTGCAATAAATTAAAAATAATAATTTAATATCTTTTTGATATATTTTTTTCTTTTAGCTGACCATGCTTTTCTGGAAAAACAGTATAAAGTATTATCCCTCTTTAAACATATTCACCAACCAAGTTATTTTGAAGAACATGTCCATATTTACGAAAACGTCAAGAACCCAGTCCAGTGGCTTCAAATAAACAAGGATTCGTTTGAGGTAAATGATTATGATATGCTTTTTGTAAAAAAATAAGACAATTATACAGTGTGTCCCAAGATAGGTGTAATAAGAAGACAAATGAAACAAAAAATATTTTTGAATTTTTAAATGTCCCTTTAAAAATACTGGTCGCATGGTCTAAAACTGATAATTACAAAATTGTACTCCGATCGGTAATATTGAGGGCGAGTTACAACTAAAAATATGAAAAATGACCATGAGAAAAGTACCTTTATTTTTAAAATTAGGACATAATTATATTATAATGACTTTTTCGTAAAAATTAAATTTTTGGTCCATTTGTCCTCTTGTGAATCCCATCCGTGGACAGTCTGTATTAGTCGAGGGTGTGACTAAACCCTAAAATTTAAGGGTGAATTACACCCTCGCCAGAAAGAATAATTGATATCTAATTTTAAAGATCGTTTAACCCTTATCATATCTCCTTACTTTAAAATAGCTTGCTCTTATAGGTAATTTAATATCGTACTTGAAAAAATAAAAATCAAAATTTTGACAAAGCTGTCATATGAACGGAAATAACAGCAGATACTTCAAATCTTGACAGTTGCAATCAGGGTTAATGAGACCTTTAAAATAGGGTATCACCCGACCCTTGTTGCCATTTAGAATTTTAGGGGTGAGTCTCACCCCTGCTAGATGGTTGCAGTTCAGGGGGTGAAAGTATCAAAAATGTTTCCCCTTAAAATCAAAAATTGAAAGGTCCCAGCGTTTTTCCTTAAATGACCTGGAGTATCCAAAATAAGCTCTGTTTCGTTTTCAAATGAACACCCTATATATTATATTTTTTGTTTTTCTTTCTCGTTAACTTTTTTAGTTTCTATCAGGTTAAACTAGGGTAACGCTTTCGGTCAACGTAGATCCCTCGGGCCTAAGGCCCTCGGGAGACACACCATCGACCTCAAGCGTTATTATCCTTATAATACCCTGGATACCTTAATAATTTTAATATCGTAATCATTTAATTAACAACCGTTTGCTTTAAAATTAACCTCACTTTTACTTAAAAGCTTCATTATCTTGTACGCGACAAACCCTATTGAATCGGTGCGGTGATTCTTTTAAAGGCATTTTCACTACTTCTGCCCCAAAAAATTAGCCAATATAATTCCTGCCTTAATAGCTGCAAGTAAAGCAACACGAAATTGGTTATATGAATTTCTTTACAGTCCATCTGGAGAGGCATCGTACTTTTCACTCTATTCGTACTTCAACCCTATGAGTGTCTAGATTATGAAACCTACTAAGTTCAAAAGTTTTTATTTCTCTTTAAATTTCCCTTGTTAGTAACCTCCATTTGCTTTTCTTACGAAACTTATGGTACGTTAGTACTTGGAGTTACGTTGCTTTTGTTTTTTTAGAAACCTGAAGTAGTGGACACCATGATTCAATTCTTCCATTACGAATACATGTTGCATAAAGGTGAACTTTTTTCCATTATGAACGAGCAACACTTGGAACAAGCAGTTGCACTTTTTAAACTTTTCTACTACGCAAAAGATTTCAAAACTTTCTATGAAACTGCTGTAGTTATGGGTAAATACTGCAACGAAGGTAAGTCTAAGGAACTAAAAAATATGTATTTTTTTAAAATAATTGTACTGATCCAAAACTAATACAAATTATTATTTAAAAAGGCAAGGTAAGGCTAGAAATGAAATATTTTAAAACTTCTTCTAGGTATGTTCCTTTACTCTGTATCTGTGGCTGTTGTTCACAGAGAAGACACTCATGATATTATCCTCCCACCAATTTACGAAGTATATCCATGGTATTTCTATAATACTGAAGTGATTCAGGAAGCCTACAAATATAAAATGATGCACCAAGATGTACAAGTAAGTAACATTCAATTTTTACACAATATGATAAAAATAATAAAATAATATACTTCTATACCACTAAAAATCTCGGTAATTGTCTCGAAAGTTGCGGCAACTCCGATTTCGACGAAATTTCTTATACAGAGGTTTTTGGCACGCTGATCACGAATCTGAAAGAATTTTTTCGAAACTGTTTCGTTCTCAAGATATCCATCATGAAAGTTGAAATTCACACTAACATTATTTTCACTATATTTCCCCTTCCTTTTGCATTCAATTCTTCATTTAAAGCTAAAATGGCCCACAATATTTAATTTTTTCCTTTTAAAACCCCGTTTTCTATGTATTTTACACCTTTTATTAAATAAATTGCGAACGTTTGTTTTAAAAACGCAGCAAGCAATAAATACACTGCCCCGGCGCATTCAACATAATCTGCTGCGTTCAAAAGTAAAGCTATGCAATTAAATGCAAAAAAGTGTTAAATACGTAGAAAAATAGTGTTTTAAAGGTGAAAATCAAATATTGCATTATATATAATACATAATATATCCACTTTAGTTTGTAATCAAGAATTGTAAGTGCAAAGAAGAAGAGAAAATAATGTGAGAATTAAGTTCGTCGAGATCAGCGTCCCAAAAAACCACTCTATGCCAAATTTCGTCGAAATCGGAGTTGCCACAACTTTCTAGACAATTCTCAATATTGCTTTTTGTTTAAAGAATGACAACGATGAACACCACCACCATATCGTCGCCAACTATTCTGGACACTATCTTAACTTGCACCCAGAACAATCTCTTTCGTACTACCTTGAAGATGTAGGTATCAACGCTTATCACTATTACGCCCACATTCGTTATCCATTCTGGATGGAAGGTGAAGAGTTCCACTTTAAAAACCATAAAAGAGGTAAGCTAGATATTTAGTTTGGTTGACATTTTTCAGCCAGTAGCTTAAAAGTCCTGTTGGGTTACTATTTTCTTTTTTTTAAGGGGAATTTTATTTGACTCTCTACCAAGGCTTGGTTGCCCGTTACTATTTAGAGCGCCTTTCACATGGTAAAGGTCAAATCAACGCTATTGACTGGGAAGTTCCAGTAGAAGTTCCATACTACCCATCCATGCAGTACCCCAACGGGCTCTCATTCCCAGAAAGGCCGAAATTCGCCAATCTCCACGAATATTTCTACAACTATGGCCAACATGTCAACTCTAAATATGCTTACAGCTATACCCATGTTAAAGATTATGAAAGACGTATTAGTGACGCAATTGACAGTGGTGTAGTTTGGGATTTGGTGAGTACTAAGTAAAAATACATGACTTAAAAATTCAAATAATTTGTTTAACAAATTTATAAAGTGAGATAAAATTATGTCGCCCAAAAACACCATTTTTAATCTAAAATAATAATCTTGATACATGACTTTATTTCTTTTTATATAGAAACAAGGGAAATACATTAACCTCTTCGAAGACAAGCAAGCTGTCAACAAGTTTGGCAACCTTATTCAAGGCAATCCTGATTCTCCCAATCCAAAATACTTTAACAGATACATGATGTATGCTCGCCATCTTTTGGGTTACTCCTTCACTCCTCTCACTTGGCACAAGATTGCTCCTTCTGCTTTGGAACACCCTGAAACTGCAATGAGAGACCCCGCTTTCTATATGTTAGCCAAAAAGGTATTTATTTATATGTATATTTAACCTCATTAAATAAGTTTCTTGGGTTTAAGTCACTTTCTATATACAGTGCATTCGAAATCTATAAAATATATGGGTAGCAGAAATGCTAATGTTTCTCAAAATCAGAAAAAAAACATATTTACTATGTACTAGTAAAAAACAACAAACAAAAAAATAACTTTTAATTAGAGTTTTAAATTATTTTTAAAAATCAATATATTTTTTTATAATTATCCATTTTTTCTATACTGATAAACCCGACCCATTTTGACTTTATCAAAGCCTCTTTAGATTATTTTACATACAACCAACATTAAAGAAAAGTTATGCTTTTATGCGCCATTTTAAAGATAATGTTTTCCAAAAAAAAAAAAACATTAAATTTACCACGTAAATTATATCAATTTGTGCATCTTTACAGGCTCTTCTTTGGTATCACAAATTCCAAAACCATATGGAGCCCTACCATAAAAATGAATTGGTATTCCCTGGAGTTACGATCCAAAAGGTAGAGATGGACAGACTTATCACCTACTTCGACGATTTCTACAGTGATTTAAGTAATGCTGTTTTCGACTCAGTTGATGAGCTTAAGAATGATAAATTCCATGTAAGTATCAACCATAGTTATTCAGTAATGATCATTCCATAATTTGGAATAATAATGGATTTCTGATTGTCGTATGATATTAAATGGCAAAGTTCTTAAATATTTACTACTTTAGGTTTGGGGTATCCAACAACGTCTTAATCACAAACCTTTTGCCTATAAAATCTACGTTAATTCCAACCAAAACACCCAAGCTATGGTCAAAGTATTCCTTGGACCCAAATATGATGAATATGGAAGATTCATAAACATCAGTGAAAACAGGTAAATAAAAAAATCTATTTTTAGAAATATGTATTGCAAAATTTTAGCTATATGCATATTTCTTTGAAAATACTTTTACAAACACAAAAAATTCATTATTTTTAGATGGAACTTTGTTCCAATTGATTCGTTCCAATGGACCTTGAAGTCTGGCCAAAATATTATCGAGCGTAGCTCATCAGAAAGTGTATTTTATGAAACAGATAAAACTTCCTTCCAGGAACTTTACAAAAAGTGATGGGAGCATACAAGGGCCAGGAGGAATTCCATATTGATAGCAAAGAAAACTACTTCCACTTCCCACAAAGGTAAACTATTTATCTTAGTTATATCAAAGGTTAGCTCTTACGAAGCAATATAGTATGGTATCAAAACGTTTTCTTTGAATTAAATTAAAATATTTAAAAACAAATTTAGAAAACAAACCCAATAAAAAATCACAGCACCATGAAGTTCCCGGTAACCGCATTTCAGGCCTTATAGAGAGCACTTTTGGCTCGTGGGACCAATTTCAAACGTGTAGGAAATACATACGTCTTACTCTTGTGTATGAACATTTTTTTGTGGGGCTGTGTAATATGGTATAATGACTATAGGCCCGAATTGTAATTTTAATCGCGAAAAATAAAATCACAACTAAAATTAGTAAACTATTACTAATGCCAAACATTATTACAGAATGTTTATTATATTTATAAAGACAAGAATCATGATTAATTTTACAAAGCTGTGTAAAAACTGTACTGTAGGTATTTCTAAAACAAAAAATAATTTACAAATTATCATGTGTCTTTATAATTAGCATTATTTATTTTAATTTAAAATAATTGATTATCTGACCTATTAGAAATACAAAACTAACTTTTTATTTTTATTATTAGTCATTGTTTGTCCTTGATATTCCATAATTTTTAATACGTTTCTGCGTCTAGGTTAATTACCCTGTATATCTGTTAAGTTTGAAGTGAAAGAGAACTAATATATTCAATTTAAACAAAATATAAATCATAATGTATTTTCAGACATATGCTTCCAATGGGCAGCTTCGGTGGCGTTCCATACCAATTTTACTTTATGATCCACGAGTACAAAGAAAACCAATACCCCGTATACTATCCATTTGACAAACCCATCAAGTTCGGTAAGATGTTTGCCACAGAGGTACCAAACGCCTACTTCTATGAAACCAAGATCTTTCACAGAACTATAGATGAAGCTCAAGTACCACAGACTCAGCATCATCATTAACGTTTAAGACTGAAATATTATTTTTATTAAATTTATTAATAAAAATATATGAATAAATAAAACTTTTCTGAAAGTATTACTGCGTTTTTCTTAATTTCTCCTACAATTATTCTTCCATTACACAGACCGGACTAGTATTTATTATATATATATATATATATATATATATATATATATATATATATATATATATATATATATATATATATATATAATAATATTTATATTAATATATATATAATTTGGATTTTAATGATTTTTATTATTTTTTCATCTCCTAAAACTAAAGGTGATATGCAGATATCACATAACATAATTGAAAACTTTAAGCTTTGCCTTTCAACCAATAGCTGTACAGAAAACTTGATATCACGCGTTGATCACGGTTTAATATTTTGCATATATAACTTGGACAGAGTTGAGCACCCTCTTTTCTTACTTCAGGTATTCGGCGCAGAGCGACAATGCTGTCTCTAGTATGTATATGATCTAATTACTTAAGACTATGTAACTCAAAATACTGACAAGACTTTAAATGGTGTTAAAAATGAAGTCGGTTAACAAAATACACGTATAGTCTGTTTTTTTAAACTTTTATACTATGTCGGCATGATCTTCTAAACCCCTTTAAGATAAGAATATCTCTTGCAATAAAATGATAATCTCACCATTTACGGAAGTCAGAGGAACAATGTCAATGTCGTATTATTACTTAAACAATAAGAAAAATGATTAACCACCATTTACGGAAGTCAGAGGAACAATGTCAATGTCGTATTATTACTTAAACAATAAGACCCTGCTCTCCCGACTACCGTTAATCGTTTTATTGAGTTTTTCCAGGATCCCAACAATTAGATCGTTTTTGGCGTTAATTGGACCACCCAGAAAGTGTATTTAATCAAATAAAAAACAAAATAAAATCGGTTTCACAATTGGCGGAGTAATCGATAAACATACATTAATAAATTATATGTATTTTTTAATGTTAATTGTAGTAAAAGCTAAAAAATAATTCGGTAAGTCTGCTACTGAGTCAGCACAAGTCTTCTCATCAATCTGAGGTACTGATCAGACCAAATGATAAAATCCTCGTTGGGCATTTGGAATATTTACTAGGCCCAACGTTTTTATTATTTGTCTTATCAATATCTCAGGACTGGTGAGAAGATTTTGTGCGATTTGGTAGCTAGAACTTTACCGAGTTATTTTTAGTTTTTAGTACAATAAAACCGATTTAACATAAAGTTCTTTTTGATTTTACCGATTAAACAAAAAGTTCAGAGAAAATATAGTAATTAACGCCCAACAGAAGCAGGCACGGGTCTGCTTCATCCTGTATAAAGTGAAAAATGTATCTATAAAAATATCATATACCCGTTTAAGCATTTGTTTAAATAAGTGTTAATTTAGTTTCAGTTAGTTTTAAATTAATTTTTTTTAAATAGTGGAAACGAGAAGGTAGGTAATAGGTCGGTAATTTTTCTAATACAAGAATACAGGGTTTAGCAGATTGGTCTCAGCAACCGTCAAACATTAATGAACCAAATTTTTGTGCCGAAAGGTAACTAAAAATAAGGGAATCCAAAAAATTATATTTCACAAGGCTTGCTAAGCTTATAGTTTTCTCCGTAGGTTAGGGACTTAAAAAATTTTAAATGGAATACCCCTATTTTTTGTTATTGTAATAAATTACTTGTGTCAACTCGAGTATGAACTGATATTAACGTTTTTACTCCCTGTCAATTTTTCGGAGATATGGCATTATCCTTTTTCAAAATTCAGCTCACAAAAACGGCTCGGTATGGTCAATTAGCTAAAAACAATTCAATCAGTATTGAGTCGAAATTTAAACAGGGGTGAAAGTGGACCTTTTAAATTTATGAATAACATTTTTGCGACGTTTTCAGTGATTCTCAACGAAATAAGGAAATTTAATTGCGAAGCATCGTAAATGCAATTCCTGAATTTAAAATGTCCAGTTACTTCCCTGTACTACTCCTTTTGACGAATTTCGGTTGGATCGTTTTTGAGATACTTAACCATACCTGGCCGTTTCTGCATTTAAGCTTGGATCTTGAACCGACAGGGAGTGGAAAGACGATGACAGCAGGTCATACAGAAGACTGATAATATCCAGGTCATATTAAAGTTATACTACAGGAGATAGGGTACAACATATAAAAAGTAGAATTCCCTGAGTTAATTCAACCTGGAGAAAAACCTCTATGAAACGGCGGCATACCTTGAACTTATAACCACAAATTTTTTCATCGCCAGTTACCCCTGACACAAAAATTGGTTTATTTATATTTACCGCTTGCTATGGAGTAATCCAGCGTTCCGTTTTTTTCTACTAGCCCTGTATTTATAAGTTCGTTTTATTTTTTCTACAAGAACAAAAAGAATTAAATAAAATATAATTTGTTTATATGAGGAATAATCTTTTTTGCGACAAATATTATAATCTTCTGTTGTCGGCTTGGTAACTAAAACCTCGATAAGAAGATAATAATTCGGACACCGATACAGGCACTATTACGAAATGTTTTTTTTTGTCAGCGGAAGACAAAAATAAATAAACAACTAATTAGAATTATTTCATATCACAGTTAGATACAATCCAGAACACTTTTGTATAAAAGACCAACAATGTTCGAATAAAAGTACTTTGGTGTTTGTTGGAACCACAAACATGAAGCTGACGTTGTCCTTAGTGGTACTGGGCTTAGCCGCAGTTTTCGGTACTCCGGTACAAGAGAGTGCAAAATACAAAACCGGTACGTAAAATAAACCTTTATTATGTTTTCTACAGACTTTTTACCCAAACCTTAAAAATCATTTTGTTTTTTTGGCAGAATCATAAAAATTACTTTAAAAAATAATTTAAATTGAAAAACAAGAGATACAACATAAACATCTTTGGGGCATTTAATTAATTACTTCGTTTCCAAAGTCGGCACGTGTAAAAACATTTGTATTTTTCTTTAAGTGACATCCTAATTAATTACCCTTATATAAAAATCTACATACATTACAAAAAAGACTGTTTATACAGGGTGTCCAGTAACTTAACCGACAAATATTAAGGAGTGGTTAATTTTAAAAAAAATTATGTTTGTTTTATCACGACTTTGTATTGTATTCAAAAATTAAAAAAATGGAAGTCTCCTCCTATGCAATAAAATAAATTTTTGGCATACAAGAAAAACACATTTTTACCAGTGTCATCCTTGCGGGGCTTAAGGTAAACTGCATTTGTTTAAAATTAAAATATTTTTAAAATTCTCACTTAGCTTAAAAAAAAGAAATGGTTTCTATTTATTTACGCAAAAACCGTACATCAAATCAAAAAAGTAAATATATCAATTATTTTTCTAACTAAATTGAAATTTAAAAAATATATATATATTTTTAATTTAATAAAACGAAGTGGTGTAAAATTTTTCCCAAAAATATTTACTCCAAACCCCGCATGGACGACACTGGTAATTTTTTTATACGCCAAAAAATGTCTTCTAATGCGTAGAAGACGTCCCTCAAATTTTTAAAATTATCTGAAAGGGTATAAAAGTTATTCCTAAAAACCATAATTTTTTAGAAATATGGTGGCCCAGTGGAGTAAGTGCATAACTTTAATGTGCAAAATTTCTTGACTATTAAAATTAATCAGATGGTATCATTTAGAAATATATAAAAGTAGAAAATCAAAATTTAGGTCACTCGCTTATTAGATATTATTTAAGGGTAAATACATCGAATCATACAGAAACATCACTTGTCTGATAATATTGCACAATTTTATTTTTCTATTAATATTTAATTCCGTTTAGTAACGACACAAGTCGGTGACATGTGCTCTTTCTCGAAGCATTATAAGTAGGCAGTTTTTTGTTTTGTTGTTATTGTAAAACATGGCGTCTACAAGTAGTGAAAGTGATAATGCGTCTATAAATTTAGCACAAAATAAGGAAAAAAAGTTATACATGTGTGAAATAATAAAAAATGCTAGACTAAAAGGTGAAGAATATATTAATTATAAAGGTGCTGTAGAATGTTGTAAAAATTGAAAAACTAAAGAGATTGCTGATTTTAAAAGTTGGTGGCCGAAGTTCTATAAAAAACATTTTGTCCATTGAATCTCTTGGTAGAGGTGTGCCAAGGGCCCCAAAATGTACATTTCAAATTTCGAACTTTTTAGATATTCTTAAAATGAACCTGAGGTAGTTGAGGCGTTTAATTTTATAGATGGTGTTACAAGCCATAAATTTAGACTTGCCACTTCCAACTTATTACAACTTCCTACCCCTGTTCAACAACCAACTTACCTACAAGGATAGGTTCCTATAAATTCAAAAAAACTTGATTACATAAAGCCACTTTTTTATACTTTCCAAAAGAACACCAACGACTTCTATACAGAGATAATTGGAGTAAATTCGACAAGAACTGAAAATGAACACCATTAGTATTGTTTTTCTTATATTGTAATGTTTTTTCATGTAATATTCAATATAAATATAACCTTATTTGCTAAGTTTTCATGTTCATTTCAGAAACATCACATGTCGCGTATTTTCAAATACCCATATTTTTTAATTACTTTTCTTTAAGGTTCAAATATTATTGTATTTTGCCAGTAATCGGGCAGGTTTTTAATGCTATTATTTAAAAATAATTTTGTCAACTATCCTTTTAGATTTTCAGTTTTTTTTTATTTTCTGTAAAATGGTTTAAAACTGACATGTGCTGTTTCTCAAATGACCGATTCATTTTAGAAATTTTTAACCCGAGGATAGCTTATAAGTTTTTTCACCAAATTTTTTGACTATTTAAATTTATTATAGCGCTTTATTTAAAAACATTTAAAAGCAAAAATCCAAATTTAACTCATTCGCGAATTATTTTGCAAATTTTTAACCCGAGGCAGCGACGCGCAATATTCAATAGCTCATAGTTTTTTTGAGCAAAATTTTTTGACTCATCTAAACTTATTAGAAAGCTTAACTTAAAAATATTTAATAGTTAAAAAGTAAAATGAAAGCAGATTGTAAATTTATTGCAAATTTTCGTCACCACGTAGCTGAAACTGGCGACTAGAGGAGGTGGCCCAGTGGAATATTTAATAGTCCATAACTTTAATGCCCAAATTTTTTGACCATCAAAATTTATCAAAGTGTTTCATTTAAAAATATTTAATGGTGAGAAACTAAAATTAAAGTCCTTCGCAAATTTTTTGTAATTTTCGTTACCACGAAGCTAAAACTGGCGACTAAAATTAGGGGTGGCCCAAATTAAAATTAAGAATTTAAAATCAAAGCCTTTCGCATTTTATTGCACATTTTTGTTACCACGAAGGTGAAACTAAAATATTAGTATATTAGGAGGTGCTCCAGTGGAATATTTAATAGTTGATAACTTTAATGCGCAACAAAAGTGGAAAATCCAAATCTAAGCCATTCGCGAATTCTTTGTCAGACGGCTTTATTTAAAAATATTAATTCACTGTCGTACCAAAAATCTATTTACAGTTCAGCCCTATTGACCCCTATGAACTGGCAGCTCAGCCCTATTGACCCCTATGAACTGGCAGTTCAGCCCTATTGACCCCTATGAACTGGCAGTTCGGCCCTATTGACCCCTATGAACTGGCAGTTCAGTCCTATTGACCCCTATGAACTCGCAGTTCAGCCCTATAGACCCCTATGAACTGGCAGTTCAGCCCTATTGACCTCTATGAACTGGCTGGTCACCTGAAACAAAATAAAGAAAAACCCCGCAAAAACCCCAAAAAATTCTAATTAACTATTGATTAAAATAGTTTTTTACCATTGTAAAATTTTGGCTCAAAGCCTATTATAGTCCGCTTGCCTGCTTTAGATATTTAATTATTAATTCTAATTAGAATTTTTTGGGTTTTTGGGAAGTTTTTTTTATTTAGTTTCAGGTGACCGGCCAGTTCATAAGGGTCAATAGGGCTGAACAGGGTCACCTCGTATACCCCGGGACAAGGACCAAAGCGGTCCCATTCTTTCCAGGCGTATACCCAACAAAAAGACCATCCAATAAATAAATCCGTCTAACCAATAAAGAGCATATCTTCAATTCTTTAAAATATTGTGAACAAATGAAATATTGATGGCACTAAGAATAATTAGGGTGAATTGAATTTGGTGAATATAATGGTAGTAAACAAAATTTCCGTTTCTTTACTAAAAAAGTAAATTAACGGTCTTATTACTTTTAATTCTTGACCAAGTCCTGAAGGATGGTTAATCTGATAAACTGCCTAAAATTTTGGAACAACACAACTTCCATGGATTTTATTTGATTGCCAATTTGGAAAAAAATATGATGATGGTATTATTTGACGTACTTTAAATCCAACGTGACCTAGTCAAAAACATAGTTAGTAAGATAAATTTGCCTTTGTAATGAATAAAAAGTATTTACTTAATTTTTGTTTTTTTAAATAAAAACGTTTTTTTTCAGCTGACCATGTTTTTATGGCAAAACAGTATGAAGTTTTATCCCTCTTCAAATTTATTCACAAAACAAATTATTTTGAAGAACATATTCATATTTACGAAACCGTCAAGGACCCAGTCCAGTGGCTTCAAACAAATAAGAGTTCATTTGAGGTAAATGGTTATGATATTTTTTTCTTTTTTCACCCTTTCGGGGTCATCCCACCCAGGTCCGACGACCGCCCCCTAGGTGGTGCACTGCAGCCTGAAGGCTTATTGTACCTTGACCCTACTCCTTCTCATTCACACACCATTCATTCCATAACTTGGATGGTTGTTGCTCGGTCCGCATCCCCAAGCAGGACACCGTGTGCCGCTGCCCGAAACACCGCTGTCGCCGGACACCCATCCAAATTATGGGCGCGCATTTCACTGCTTAACTCCGGTGATCGACGCTCGCCGATACAACCGAAGCCGCCACAAGCGCGCTTATGGCGGTAATATATATAAGCTGGTTATGATATGCTTTTGTAGAAAAAATAACACAACAATATTATAGTGTGTTTTAAATCGCTTTTAATTATCATAATTCTACTTTTATGATAGATTATCTTATATATGATATTTTTTGTTTTTCTTTCTCGTTTACTTATATTAGTTAATAAACACTCAAATACTTTTTACTAGGTTCAAGCTAGGGGACCATAGGGTTCAATACTAGCATTCACTTAATATCTTTCCCAACGATTTTTTTCTTCCCAAGGAAAATAAACTTTTAATAAGGAGAGCTCAATCCCATTTAAGCCTATGTTCCATAAATTTTGTGACGTAATCTTTTTCCACAATTCTTTGTTTACAATCGTACTGGAAGGTTTCTTTCGAGGTTTTGGTGTTATTTTTTTGCTTTTTAGTCATTGGACTTTTATATATATTTAGTTTTTACTGTTTATAGTTAAATTGAGTAGTTATTAGTACTGCAGTTACAGATAAATTAAAAAGCTATAAACAGGGGTCACTGACCTCTAGATATTTTGTTACAGGGAATTTACGTTTAAATCGTTATTAAGGGCAAGATAAATTTTTTTAAATGTTTTTCTAGTGATTTTATTTTATGGTATGCAAGCATTAGTTTATTTTGTCTAATAAAAAAATATTATGACAAAAAGGTGACGGCACAAACTATATTTTCGCACAAATATTAAAATTGAGCGCTCCTTATTAAAAAGTTTATCTTCCTTGGATCAATCCTATACGCAGTTTTGCTAGCGATAGTACTTTTTAACCTAATATTCAGTTCTTATGCCATTATCTAAGCCTTTAAAGCAGGCAAGCGGAATATAATAGGCTCTTAGCCAATATTTTACAATGGTAAAAAAACTATTTTATTCAATAGTTCCACTTGTCTATAGTTTTTTTGTACTTAAATATTTTTTAAAGTTGACTAAAATTCCACAATTTACAAGTTCAATCAACTTCACAATGTTGCCAGAGCTTAAGTATGTGAAAAGCGTCACGTTAAATAAATATGCCAACAAAGGAACAAGCAAAGAAAATGAATGTCGTAGCTTGTATATTTTATGACGTAGGCAGCTTCAAACTACGTCATCGTACTATGCGACGTTTTAAATAATTTCGCGGAAATTTCCATAAAAAAGCAAACTTTGGCTTTATCACAAATAATCTTGCAATGCTTTCAGGAAAATTTGAAGAAAAGAAATAAAATCCAATCTAATTTACACCGAAAATTTGCTACCTCAAGTGTACATGGCTAAGGGCCTAATCAGATGTATATTTTTCTTTAAAATTTTCACTTGTAATACCACTAGTGCTAAATTTATTTCCGGAAATTTTTTAAGGCCACGAATATTTTGAAAATTATCCTGAGCCGCAGGCGAGAGAGAATTTTCTTAAAAATTCGTGGCCGAGAAAAATTCCCGGAATAATTTTAGCATTTTAGTGGTATTCGGTAAGATAATTTCACACCAAGTTTACGTTAAATATTATTCTTTTAAATTAATATTTGTAACTTTGACACGAGCTTTAAAATTTGACTATAAATAAATATTTTCCATTTTACCAATTGTTGTGGCAAATATATGTAATTTTACAGCTTATCATTGTTTATTCTTTTATATTAAATATACCTTATAATACTACAGTTGGTAAAAATAGTTTATTTTAATTTTTTAGACCTATACCTTG
The DNA here is from genome assembly GCA_014170235.1 of Listronotus bonariensis. Lineage (NCBI taxonomy): Eukaryota > Metazoa > Arthropoda > Insecta > Coleoptera > Curculionidae > Listronotus > Listronotus bonariensis. The sequence continues at coordinate 146,812 of JACEGR010001133.1, read as the reverse complement.
CTTTCGTGTGCTCTTCACTTATGTCTAGTACTTCAGTCTTATGATATTATTTTACTAACTGTAGTTGTATAAAATTGTCATTTAGGGTCTTAAAACCTTTCATTATTTTATATTATGTTATGTTTGAAATACTACAACTGGTACAAAATAACATTTTCTTTAATTATGTATGTAAATGACAGACATGACGTTAAAACAAATTCAATGATTATGTCAAAAAATTTCACTTTAATTCGCTCCAGGGTACCCCAGGCAGGAGAAAAAAATTTCCGATAAATACTTGTGTTGTCATGGTAATGCAACCAAAACTACACATTTCAATGGTCAAAAGACAGTGGTGTGGAATTTTCTTGTTAATAAATTACCATTGGCTTTTCTTACCCCCGTTTCTCACGTTGCAAGTTTTATTGCACGCATGCGTATAATATGTTGTATTATTTTTGTCAGCCGGTAAAATCTTTATTGCATATCATTAAATTAGGACCGGTTCTAATTTTTTTGCATTGCAAGTAACATTTTTCCGTTACCAACCAAAGAAAAAGTTACTTTATTATTGATCTAGTTATTAAAAAGTGATGTTTTGTACCAGTTTTTTTTATTTTTTTATTTATTATAAGAAAATGAGCTGAAGTTTTAAAAACATAGTAATTATATTATAAGATTCTTTTTTTGTTGGTGAACTGGTCAGTCAATATCAGCTGATTCAATGCAATATTCGTTGCATTTCGCGGTATTGCCCAGTGGGAAACGGGCCTTACGACACCTATAGTGTAGTTAAGACTATATTTATTTCATTCTGAAAGCCATGCCGCCAAGTACACAAAAAATGATAAAGTAAACAAACCTTTTCGAAAGCACATAGCCTCTGACAGAGACTGATTACATATTTTTTAGATAAATAAATAAAAATACACGGATCACGTACTTAAAAAACATCCTCTTATTTCGTCTCTGGCGAACCATAAAACCTGTAATGCGTGGCGTAGTCGTCGGGTTGAATATTTTTTGCTGCAATAAATCATTGTTCACAAAAGTGTTTATTTGCTTTATCATTTTTTGTGTACTAAGATTTAAATAAATATGGGTCTAACTATACGTTAGTACCTACTTAAGCTGGTTTTACACTTATCAAACGTCTTGTTAAATATTTATTACAATATATACAATATATTTATACAATTTGTTTGATGACAGAAGTGTTAAATAAGAAATTATTTGACAAACTTCTTTGGAAGCAAATCTCAGGGTAAAAACCAAACACTACACCAGTCACGATAAAATTAAGGTTAAGCACCTGCCCTAGTTGCCTAGTGTCATTTTTTTAATTCATTGGCTTCATTCATAGTTTTAAAGTATGACATAAAATATTTGACGCAATTAGGACGTGTTCTAATTCTTTAAACACATTTGACAAGGCGACCTTGAATTTCTTGGATGTCCAATTTTCTGTTTAACATTATCAAATTTATTCAAGGTAAACTTGGTCCAACTTATTGGACAAGAAGTTTGCTAAGTGTAAAACCAGCTTTAGAGTAACGTTGCTTTTGTGTTTAGAAACCTGAAGTAGTGGACACCATGATTCAATTCTTCCATTACGAATATATGTTGCCTAAAGGTGAACTTTTTTCCATTATGAACGAGCAACACTTGGAACAAGCAGTAGCACTCTTTAAACTATTCTACTACGCAAAAGATTTCAAAACTTTCTGTGAAACTGCTGTAATTATGGGCAAATATTGCAACGAAGGTAAGTCTAAAAAACTAAAATACCGGGTGTCAACAAATTTATTAAACGAGCTATAACTCCTAGAGTATTAAATACATTAAAATGAGACATATTGGTATAAGAAGAGAAGAGTTTTCGCATATTTTTGACGTTACAGTCACTTCCGGTTTAACCGGTTAATAAGCTTAATTGTAATGAAAAATATTTATATATCTTTGTAGACAAAGCAAAACAATAAATTATATATACATATACAACATAGAAAGATACACAGACAAATATATAATAGTAAAAAGAAATACCTTTTATGGAAATGTATCCACGAAAAATGCATTTAAATTGTAATACGCTCTTTTAAGTAAAATTGTTTTAACATATTTTTAAAATTTCTTTATGTTTCTAAATATTTTTATAGAATCTGGTAAATGAATAAATATCATTTTTAAGTTCATATATTTATAGTATTTTTAATCATATTTGAATGTGGTATGAGTAGATCAATGTAGGAGTTATTTCTAAAATTAAATTAAGAGTTTTCATTATAATTACACCAATATTTTTTATATATTAAACAAACAGTTTCCAATATATAAATAGATGTCAGTGTCAATATCTTATATTTAATAAATAAAGGTTTGCAAGATTCCCTAGATTTGATTTTGCAAGTAGTTCTTATAGCTCTTTTTTGCAAAATAAAAACTGGGCTTAACAGATTTTGACTAGAGTTTCCCCAGAAACAAATACCATATCTTATTATTGATTTAATTAATGTTAAATAACTATTTTTCAATAGTGGAAAATCAAGTTTAGTAAAAAGAAAAGAACTTGAGATAATTTTTTTACATACATTTTCAATATGTTCTAAAAAAATAAGGTTTTTATTTACATAAATACCAAGAAATTTAGAAAATAAAGGGTTATTAATAATTTCATTATTTAAAGTGATAATATTAAGGATACACCTAAATGTCAATAATTTGTTTTATTTATGGTATAAGCAAAGTAAATTTGAATCACACCATTGTTTAATTATTAAAATATCTTTTTCGATATTTTTGCTTAAATCATTTACATTTTTAATATGCCACAAAATTGTAGTATCATCTGCAAATATTGTAAATTCGCCATTAATTTTAACTGAACCTAAATCATTTATATATAACAAGAAAAAAAGTGGTCCCAATACAGAACATTGTGGTACACCAGACGTAATACATTTAGCTCCCGATGTTTGTCCATTTAAGTTGACAATTTGGCTTCTTTCAAATAAACAAGATCTAATCCATTTTAAAAAATGCCCCTAAAGTCATATATTTCTAATTTTCTTAATAAAATTTCATGATTAACACAATAAAAGCCTTAGTTAGGTCACAAATAATAGCTGCAGCAACTTCATTATTATTTGGATTTAAATATAAATTTTCAAGAAATAAAAAATAGCATCATGGGTCCCCTTTCTTTTTAAAATCCAAATTGTTTTTCAGGCCTATTTAATTTGTTGAACCATTTTTAATATTGCATCAAGGTAGCCGTGATTGGGCCTATATTAATTTAAAGAAACCAGGTGCTATTAGAAAAATACAATTGCAAAGTTTTCGTTACTAGCATAAAGATAGAAATAAAACAAATTGGCAAATTGACATTTTCATGTCTAACTACTATTTTTCAAATGGCAACCTTTTTTTGACAAGCACTTTTCAAAAAAAGTATTTTGTGAAATATCAAACGTCACCAAAGTATTTGCGTTCGAATTAAAAATAAGGACATAAATAAAGGACCATGACAACTTATATATATATATATATATATATATATATATATATATATATATATATAATATATATAGATGCAATATTACAAATAGATTTCTAAAATTAGAGTGGGCATAAGAATTGTCTCAGGAGTCCAACAATGTTAAAATATACAGTGTGTTCCAGGATAGGTGTTACAAGAGGACAAATGGTCCATAAATTTATGAATTTTAAAACGAGTTTTTGGGAAAAGTAGTCGCATGGTCACCCCACTAACCAGAACTAACCAAAACTAACCAAAACCAATAAATACAAAATTTTACTTCGATTGCTATTATACAGGGCAAGTTATAACTAATAATATGAAAAATGTTCAGAATTTCACTACTTTTTTTTAAAATAGAACAAATTTGAATAAGTAAATGTTGTAGAGAATTAAATTGTATGTCAAAATTTGAAATTAAGGAGAGTTAAAAAAAAATGTAATTGTCAGTTTTTACATTGCGCCTTACAACGTAAATAATGAGCAAAAGGGAACAAAATTTAAAAGAAAATATATTTTTTAAAATTCGTTACCTTAAGCCAAGTATTTAAAAAACTGTTAATGCATAATGTCAAAATGACATTTTTTTCTACTTTAATTATTTAACTTTAAATTTTGACATACAATTTAATTCTCCACAACAATTACTTATACGATTTTGTCTTATTTTAAAAATAAAGGTTCTTTACTATTGGTCATTTTTCATATTTTTAGTTATAACTTGCCCTGTATATTATCAATCGGAGTAAAATTTTGTATTTATTAGTTTTGGATCATGCGACCAGTTTTCCCAAAATGACGTTTAAAAATTCCAAAGTTTTTGGTCCATTTGTCCTCTTGTAACACCTATTCTGGGCGCACTTTACAGGGTGTTTTATTTAAAAATTTGAAACTAAAGCCTTTTCCGATTAACCCGGAAGTAAGCGAAAAGTAAGAAATATCCGATATCTATTCTTTTTCTATAATATTTACTTATAGCTAAGTGTCATTTTAATATGTCCAATACTAGAGAGGTATGTAGATTAGTTGACACCCGGTCTATGCAATGTTTTGAAATAATTTTACTGACCCAGAACTAATACAAATTATTTATTAATTAAAAAGCCAATAAAAACCAATAGTTTTAAACTTGTTCTAGGTATGTTTCTTTACTCTGTATCTGTGGCTGTTGTCCACAGAGAAGATACTCATGGTATTATCCTCCCACCAATCTACGAAGTGTACCCATGGTATTTCTATAGTACTGAAGTAATTCAGGAAGTATACAAATATAAAATGAATCCCAATGATGTACAAGTAAGTAAAATTTTACTTAAAAACCAAAAGACCATTTTTTTTAAAAATAAGTAACTAAAGAACTAAAAGTCGACGTTTCGGTGGCAAGTCTGCCACCGTTGTCAAGATATAATTAAATAAAAATAAAAATTTAAACAATTAACTATTATTTAGGTTTTACAATTATAAAATTTTAGCTTTATTTATAGGATATTCTGTTTTAATAATAATAATACCGATTCAAACATAAAAAATTCTAAACATTTTTTAGAAAAATTATTAAACAATAAGATAGATCCCAATAACACCCTGGTAAGTTTTGATGTTGTTAGTTTATTTACAAATGTTCCAGTAAATAAAACATTAAATATTGTTGTAAATAAATTAGAAAATGATGTCCATCTTGGAGAAAGAATCACATTAAACATAACCATTCTTGAGGTATTAACTTTTTGTGTTAAAACAACATATTTTCAATATACCTGTGATTTTTATAAACAAACTTCTGGCATGGCTATGGGTTCACCTTTATCACTATTACTAAGTAACATTTTTATGAAAAATTTTAAATCAAATTTTGTAGAAAATTATCACTATAAACCTTTAGTTTGGTGGAGATATTAAGATGACATTTTTTCTATTTATCAACATGAGAAACACTGTTTAAATAATTGTTTACCACGCATTAACTCACAATAACCAACTATTAAATTTACTCTAGAAAAAGAAAAACAACTACCTTTTCTTGACATTCTAATAAAAAAGACTTGAGAAATTTTGAAATAAAAATTTACAGAAAACCTACACATACAAACAGATACTTAAAATTTAATTTACAAACCGGACGTATCGCCGATTTTATTAAAATTTGGTATACAGGGGCTTTTGGGGCACTAAATTTTTAGTCGGACTCGTTTCGTTCTCGAGATATTCATCATCAGACTTGAAAACCAAAACTAACCTAAATTCACTATTTTCCCTTTCTTTTGCACTAAGTTCTTAAGATTTCTGCTAAATTGAAGCTTAATATTTAATTTCCACCTCTAAAAACCCCAATTTTCTAGTTACTTTACCCATTTTTTTCATAAAATTGTAAAGCCTTACTTTTAATCGCATGAGGCTTGGCGGCGCCAAAGCTACTGCGATCGAAATGATTAAAAGTAAAGCTTTGCAATTTTATGGGAAAAACGGGTAAAATAAATAGAAATATGGGGTTTTTAAAGGTGAAAATCAAATATTGAGTAGCAATTTAGCTTTTAATTAAGAATTGAGTGAAAAAGGAGGAAAATAGTGAATTCAGTTTATTATTGGTTATCGAGTCTGATGATGAAAATCCCGAGAACAAAACGAGTCCGACTACATTTCTTTGGATTTATTATCAGCGCCCCAGTATACCAAAGTTTATTAAAATCGGCGATGCGTCCGGTTTGTAAATAATTACCTTTATTTTTATTTAATTTTATCTTGACAACGGTGGCAGACTTGCCACCGAAACGTCTACTTTTAGTTTTCTAGTTACTTATTTCAAAATGTTTTTGAACATTTTGGTTTTTATAATCTAACTTTGCGTGTACCCAAATAAATAACATCTATTAAATGAATCCGCCAAACCAATACAGAATATATCTTCAACATTCAACTTTTTCCACAATATGATAAAATATCTAATAATATAGTATGTTTCTTCCACCTAAAATTTCTTTTGTTTTAAATTAAAGAATGGCAATTATGAATACCGCCACTTTATCGTCGCCAACTATTCTGGACATTACCTCAACTTGCATCCAGAACAATCCCTTTCGTACTACCTTGAGGATGTAGGTATCAACGCTTATCACTACTACGCTCACATTCGTTATCCATTCTGGATGGAGGGTGAAGAGTTACACTTTAAAAACCATAAGAGAGGTAAGCCAGATATTTAATTTGCTTTAAATTTTTCTGCCAGTAGCTTAAAGGTACGCGCACATACGTCGGCATCGGACGGATGGTACGGAACAGAAAAAATACTCTCAATCCAAATAAATGAAGCATGGCACATAGGTCCAGACGGTACGCATCAGATTTTAAAAATGCCGCGAGAATATAGCAATTAAATTAAAATTCGGACGATACCGCGACAGCGCTACGTTTCATAGTGCTTCGTCCCATGGACAAAATAAAACCCTTTTTATTTAGTAATAACTCTCTGTAATATTTTAAGGCTATAATCCAATAGTCGCTAAACCAAATTAATTTTATCCTTATTATTTAAAATCCTTGCTATTTATTTCAGTAATTATGGTAAGCTGCGGAATGCAGATAAGTATTTATTTTTATAGCAATTTAAGTCTGTTTTAATCGGTATTACAAGATATACCGTAAACGCTGATATAAAAGTTTAGGTATAGGTTACCAAGATACGTAAAACTTTTGTATGGAAATTTTTAAAACTTTAAGGCATTGAATAATAATACATTTAAACTGAAAGCCCGTTAATATAACAACATTTTAAACGTCTTTAAACTTTAAAAAGACATAGAAAACCCCATTTAAACCTAGTGCAGTTTTTATATTTTGTTGTTAACAATTAATTTACATTTGCATTTCTTCAGGTTGCGCCCCGGTTTCTATTTTTTAGAGGGGTATAAAATCAATTAAAAACCTGACTCGAGAATTAAAATGATAACGCAAAGCTAGTGATATTTAAAAAATGTGTTCTTCCCTAAATGCCAGTGATCTCTCACACCAAACTAAAAAATATTTACGTAGACTTTTTTCTACACTTACACACAACATGGTTAAAGGCATTAAGACGTCGCGTTAAATTTGAGAAACAAAATATAAATTGGTCATATGGTGTATACTATGTATACTTTTACCAAAATATTTTATAATATATTCGCGCTAGAACCAATAAAGACCTGGAGATGCCTGTTTAAAGTAAGCGACCAGGCAGGCAGTAAAAGCCTTTAAAACTCTGATGAGTTTAAAAAGCCAGTTCGTATTTTTTTATGGGTAAAGGTTTTTTTGCCAAAAATTCCCTATATTGGATTTTAGGGGTACCACCAAAATATATGATTCCCATTCAACTTTGTAAAGACATGGGTTTTACCCGTGTTCTTTAAAGAACTTCTATGATCTGCTAATGGGTGACGACTCATAAGTCACAGGTAAATGCTCTAAAATGGAAAAAAACATTGTCTGCAGTCAAAGTTGGGTCGTATTCGAATACTCGGTATTCTGAATAGTATTCAGAATACATTTTGCCGGTATTCGAATAGTATTCGAATGCATTTGTGTGTTTGGTATTCGGTATTCGGCAGAATATTTTTTGGTTAGTAATTGGGATTCTGTATTCGAATACTTTTAAAGTATTTGACGAATATATTTTTTAATATACCGCAATGTGTAAGCAGTAATCGAATACCAAAATTATCATGAGTTGAATACCAAAGGGGACAAAAAGTAGAGAAAAAAAGGAAAAAATGAGGTGAGAACCTTTTTTCTTGCTCTTCAAATTTCAAATTATCGGTTCGTTTTTTCTCTTCTGGTATTTGAATCTTTTTTCCAATATTCGAATACCGATTCCAGGTGTTCGTGAATACCGAGTATTCGAATACGTTTTTTTCTTCCAAGTATTTAAATATTCAGTATTCAAATACCTCTTTTTTCCGGTCTTCGTATTCGAATACCGATTTTCAGTATTCGACCCAACTCTGTCTGCAGTATCAATAGTAAGATTTTGGTCATAATCAGTTTTTGCACAAAAATACTTATAAGGGGTCAAAACTATAACAGCTGTATAATTTAGATAATCGGTATTATAGTAAAGGTATATGAAATGGTTTGCTTTTTTCCTTTTGAACATTTAACTTAAAGTGACATTTGCAACTCACAGCTTTTGACAATTGACTTTTCCTTCCGACATAATGTGCAATACCCTGATAGAAAATCCGCCGCCTACCGTCCGTCCGATGCCGATGAATGTGCGCGTACCTTTAAAGTCCTGGTTACTATTGTCTCTTTTTTTAAAGGTGAATATTATTTGGGTCTCTACCAACGCTTGGTTGCTCGTTACTATTTAGAGCGTCTTTCACACGGTAAAGGTCAAATCAACGCTATTGACTGGGAAGTTCCAGTAGAAGTTCCATACTACCCATCCATGCAGTACCCCAACGGGCTCTCATTCCCAGAAAGGCCGAAATTCGCCAACCTTCACGAATATTTCTACAACTATGGCCAACATGTCAACTCCAAATATGCTTACAGCTATACCCATGTTAAAGATTATGAAAGACGTATTAGTGACGCAATTGACAGTGGTGTAGTTTGGGATTTGGTAAGTACCATTAAAAATACATTACTTAAAAATAAAAATTATTTGTATATCACCAAAGATAATTATAGTTTCACTACTATAATTGTCTTTGATATCACACTTATAAAGTAAGATAAAAATATGTCGCCACAAAAACACCATTTTCAACATGAAATGCTAAGCTTGATGTATGACTTTATTTCTTTTTATATAGAAACAGGGAAAATACATCAACCTTTACGAAGACAAGCAAGCTGTCAACAAATTTGGCAACCTTATTCAAGGCAATCCCGATTCTCCCAATCCAAAATACTTCAACAGATACATGATGTATGCTCGCCACCTTTTGGGTTACTCCTTCACTCCTCTCACTTGGCACAAGGTTGCTCCTTCTGCTTTGGAACACCCTGAAACTGCAATGAGGGACCCCGCTTTCTATATGTTGGCCAAAAAGGTAATTAATAATATGTATATTTTATCCGTAAAATAGGTTTCTTGGGTTTAAGTCAGTTTTTATATACAGTGCATTCGGAATATATATGGGTAGCAAATATGTCTATGTTACTTAAAATGTTTATTAATTATTTAATTTACTATATATAGTACTGAAAAACAACAAACAAAAACATATCCTTTAATTACCACTTCCAAAAATTTTAAAATTAAATATTTTTAAACAATTTTAAAGTTTACCACGTAAAATTTAAATTTGTGTATCCTTACAGGTTCTTCATTGGTATCACAGATTCCAAAACCATATGGAACCCTATCATAAAAATGAATTGGTATTCCCCGGAGTTACGATCCAAAAGGTAGAGATGGACACACTAATCACCTACTTCGACGATTTCTACAGTGATTTAAGTAATGACAAATTCCATGTAAGTATCAACCATAGTTACTACATTCAGTAATGCCCATTCCATAATTTGGAATAATAATGCATTTTTGTTTGCCGTATGATATTAAATGGCAAATTTTCAAAATGTTTACTTTAGGTTTGGGGTATCCAACAACGTCTCAATCACAAACCTTTCACCTACAAAATTTACGTTAACTCCAACCAAGACACTCAAGCTATGGTAAAAGTATTCCTTGGACCTAAATATGATGAATATGGAAGATTTATAAACATCAGTGAAAACAGGTCAATAAAAAAACTATTTTTAGAAATCTGTATTGCAAAATTTTAGGTATATGCATATTTCTTTGAAAATACTTTAACAAACACAAAAAAATTCATGTTTTTTAGATGGAACTTTGTCCCAATTGATTCGTTCCAATGGATCTTGAAGTCTGGCCAAAATATTATCGAGCGTAGCTCATCAGAAAGTGAATTTTATGGAAAAGATATTATTTCCTTCCAGGAACTTTACAAAAAAGTGATGGGATCATACAAGGGCCAGAAGGAATTCGACGTCGAAGAAAACTACTTCCACTACCCTCAAAGGTAAACTATTTATCTTAGTTATATCAAAGCTTAGCTCTTATGAAGCAATATACTGTGGTATTAGAAAATGGTATTTAAATTCAATTAAAAACTATAAATACAAATTCAAAAGCAAATTAAATAAAAATCACACTATTTTTGGCTCGTGGGACCAATTTAAGACGTGTGGGGCCATTTCTGAGCTCAAGATTGGATTTAGCGTTAAAAAATAATTGGGAGTACATACAAATCGTGAAAATTTTCACCCATTTTTTACGGGTTTTTGCAATTTACTCAAAATTGAGACTCTACGGCCTAAACTGAATTCTGAAATTCTGATTCAGAGGGTCGAAAAACATACCCGTAGATAGGTCGCGTCCGGTGCACATCAAACTTTTTTCTTGTGTGCCGGTGTTACTAATGCCAAACATTATTATCATGATTTCTTTATTGGATATTTTTTATAAATAACAAAAAATTAGCTGAATCATTTCGTAAAAACTATACTAAAGTATTTTTAAAACAAAAATATAATTTATAACTTAGCATGTGTCTTTATGATTTGCATTATTTAATTTAATTTAAAATGATTGGTTACCCTGTATATCTGTTAAGTTTGGAGTGAAAAGGAACTAATATATTCAATCTAATCAAAATATATATCATAATATGTTTTTAGACATATGCTTCCAATGGGCAGCTTCAGTGGCGTTCCATACCAATTCTACTTTATGATCCACGAGTACAAAGAAAATCAATACCCACTATCCATTTGACAGCTTTTACTATCCATTTGACAGACCCATCAATCTGATAAGATGTTTGTCACAGAGGTACCAAACTCCTACTTCTATGAGGCCAAGATCTTTCACAAAACTATAGATGAAGCTCAAGTACCACAGAGTCAGCATCATAATTAACGTTTAAGATTAAAATATAATTATTATTAAATTTTTTAAAAAATATATGAATTAAAAACTTTTCATAAATATTATTGCGTTTTTTTTAATCTCTCCTGCAATTGTTTTTTATTCTTTTTTCCCATGTCTTTAAACTAAATGTAATATGCAGATATAAATCAAACTCATATTTAAGTTCAACGAGTGAGGGGGATAGTTTCAAAATGTACAATGTCCAAAATTAGATTTTTATGCTATATGAAAAAATAAAATGAAGAAAGAACCTATATATTGAATATAATAATAGAATTTCTTAAGTTGTAAAACCCTTGGATGTAGGCACGGCTAGAAAAGTGTTTTATTTTAATTTAATACTGAAAAATACAACTATTAGAACATTTATCTCATTGTTGTAATAACAAAGTAGAAATGGAGATTAAACACTTTGAAAGTAGGCCCCTCAAGTAATAAATAAAACAGAACAAAAAAATAACAGCGAGAGAAAATTTTAAAATGTAGAACAGTCCCATATAACATTTTTTGCCTGCGTTGTACATTTAATTTACTGGTATTGCCAACACTCTTTAATGGCAAGGCATTGGCAAAAAGGTATCAAAAAGACACGAAAGTGGGCAATTGGCCGTTATTAGGCCACATGTTGCATATAATGTGATGGCATCCGTCATTAATAATTTATGATGAAAAATGCGTTTAGGATGATTGCATCCGTCATTAATAAGTTATGCCAAAAAAGATGCGTTATAGGATAATGGCATTTATCATTAAATAAGTATTACAAGTTTTATAAGTTGAATGTCCCAAAAGTTAAATAACATATTTAGAATTTTGTAATCGGAAAAAATGAGAAAAAAGGCAGGAAAACTTTATCAATAAAAAAATTACATAATATAAATTTTTATACTGGAACAATAAACCAAAAAAAATAAAATAAAAAGTATGTAATAAAATTAAAAAAAAGATAGCAAATGAAAAGAAAACACTTTAAAATAGTAAGTATTTAAGAGACACTTACACTTAATTTTTAGATCCAAAACATAGGGAGAAATATTTTAAAGGAGTTAAATGTCAAAAAAAACTATTAAATATATATATTTTTTTACACGTCTTTAAACCTTTTAATAATGAGCCCTGATTTCAATTTTTTTAGGTAACTACAAATTTAAAAGGTTTTAAACAAAATGTTTACAGCTCCTAACAGTCTACTAGAATAACCCGCCTTCCTGACTAGCCATCACCAATTAATTACACAACACACACTAATTAGGTAATGAATACATTTAATTAGGTCTACTAAAAACTCTTTTCATTAAAAAGAAACTAAAAAGCTCGAAAACCACGTAGAAAACAATTGCACAAAGCGGTCAAACAAAAGCAAGGTTGCCTCATCTGTCAAATTGTCAAATCTTGTATTTCGGCTAAGCGGGAAATTTAAATTTATCACCTTCGGTCGAAATCGTCGAAATTAACCTAGCAAATTTAACCATCATTTTATTTTTATTCTCTCAAAAATACAAAATAAACATTTTGTTTGACTTAATTTTTATTTGCATGATTTGTATCAATAAAATGTTAGGAAAAGGCCATTTCCTTTAAATTATGTAAAAAAATTAAATAATATTGTTTAGCCGCCATTATAAATAAAACAGATCAAAAAAATTGCTCGAATCTTAGTTAAATACCAATGTTAATAATGTGGTTTGAAAAGTATACATATGCGTTAAAGGTTTGCCTTTAAAAATCCAATATTTATTTGCCTGCAACAAAAAGGCATGCTTTATTAAATCAGGATTGGTATGCCGCCATTTTTGTATGCTTGCCGGCAATTCGCCTGCATGTAAAAATTATTGGCAATTGAGTGTTTATTTAGGGTTAACTTTTTAATGCGTATTATATGTTGGCATAATATTGCTACCAATTGCCAATCAATGCCAATATGAAAAATGTATATTACCGGCAAATAGTGCTGGGGTAATGTTGACTTGTTAATAAGTTTCGCCAATAACGTAAAAAGGAAAAAAATTGTTGTAGCTTTATTACTTTTAAAACTAAGTTGGAAAAAAAAACATATTTTTAATAAACATTAAAAACAAATTTAAAAATAAATAAATGAAACCTATTTCAAACCTATAAACACCAAATAAAAAAACAATGAAGCCACTTAATAGCATATGTAATTTAAGTATAAAGCTCCTACTGATTTTATTATTATTATTTAGTATTCACATAGGTCATTAATCAACGTCGAATTTATTTACTTTTTTTTAATTCATTATTTCTAGCTTTTAGTAAATTTCATTTATTGTTCAAAGAAGGGTATTTTTTAAAGTTTATGTGTTTCAGTTAATTATTTATTATTATTATTATTATTATTTAAACGGTGAACATACACTAAAAACACTTCTATACTTTGTCCAAGTTTCATATGCAAAATTTCTGTACAGCTATTTGTTCTATTCTATTCTATTTTCGGTTTTTGGCTTTGACACTTAGTGCATACAGCCATCGTCAAGTGGTTGGAAAATTGAATTGTGGGTTCTAAACCCCCAGATTTTTCTTTTATTGTTCAAGCTATGTTTTCTGTTCAAAAACAAATTTTTCTCTATATATGCATAAATTGTGACTGTCTAGCCAGCGGCCGCTACTGGTGTCGCGCATAACCGTCACTTTCACTACTGACGCATTTCCGTAAGCCGTGCGCACCTCCTCGACCATACATGGACACCATGTGTTCAACACCAAAACGCAAAAACTTCAGGCTTTAGGAATCTTCACTCACAGCGCTTAGCCCCAAAAGAAAGAAGCCCCTTTTTTAGCGTGAATCTTTTCTCGATCAAGGGTACAGCCACGCTCGTACGATGCCTTCAATCGCCTACCCGGGAAGTCTATGTAGACCTCTACGTAAACATGAACCGCACTACTCGAAGACCGCGGGAAAGAGTAGCGATTTGTTAAAAGGCAATAAAACATAATTGGAAACCCAAAGCATTGCCTTTTAACCAATAGCTGTACAAAAAACGCGATATAACTCGCTGATCACGGTTTAAAATTTTGCATGTGCAACTTGGACAGAGTTTAATACCCTTTCTCTTACGTAAAGTCTTCGCCCAAAACGACAATGCTGCCTCTAGTAGGTATATGATCTAAGTACTTAAGACCATGCAAGTCTAAATAATACTGACAAGACTTAAAGGATGTTAATAATGAAGTCGGTTAAGAAAATACACGTATGTTCCTTTAAATCTTGAGGTTTTAATGAGGCCACCCGGTAAGTAAATTTATTCGAATAATAAAAAAATAAAATAAAATTGGTTCACAATTAACGAAGTAATCAATGAACATACATTAAAAATACATTAACGTTACTTTAAAATTAAGGTTTTTTTAGATTTCCCCAGGGTCCCACTATCAGATGCTCACTGAATTTTAATTGGACCACCGCGAAAGGCACTTTGTAAAAAAGAAAGAATTTTTAAAAATTGTCCACAATTGACGTAGTAATCGGTGTACAAAATATAGTTGAGGAGCTTGCGTTCAAAAGCGGCTATATCCATTTAGAAAAATTGTTCAGGAATCGACGAAAACTTCTTGTCAGTTAGCCTTAATATATAGAGATAGCAAAACACATTTATTTGTAGTGTTTTGGGGAAATATTATTATACAATTTGATTTTTATTCGCAAATGTCAATAGTTCTGAAAAAAAATAAAAATTTATCTGGATATAGACGGTTTTGATACTAAAGCTTTAAAAACTCTCAACAAAAAAATAATTAACGATAGAAAATACATTTTTATTATAAAACTGGAACAGAAAATATATTTTTATTATGAAAACTTAACATACATAACAAAAGCAAAAAAACAAGAGAAATATAAAATATTTAAATATGAAGAGCAGCTTCTTCATCTAAACAGTCACATGGCACATATTAGACGCCCTCGTCTCCTTCCTTGTCGCTAGTTTCTGTATCTGCATTACCAGAAATAAGTACATCTTTATACCATTTTAGATCGCTCCTGACATCCAATTTCCACGGAACAGCTCTTTCAAAAGCTTCCTAAGACTAGGTTTTTTTTTATCTGGTATATAGTTTCTGGGCTCTATTATGTTAAGAACCATGTCATCGTTTTTCCCTTTTTTCAGCATCATCTGATACGAATAATTTCCAGGTGCCAACCGATAATACAGGTGTGTATGTGTAATAAGTTCATCATCCATATTGCACGTGGATCGTCGTCAATAATTTTGGAATCAAACAAGCACCACTCTCCACAGCATTTGGATGATAACTGGTGCTCAACCAATACTTAACGCGGGACGATCGCGATATCGCCAAGTGTATTGTTACAGATCTTACAGTCTTGCCAGATACACCATTATTCTGAATATAACGAATTATTGGATATAACCTCCTTTGATCGCAAAAAATGGATATAGCCGATTTTGATGCAAAAGGCCGACTTTATATGCGATTTTTAAAATACAAATAACCCGTTTTGAACGCAAATGATCGTGCCGGTTGATAGATCTTGTGGAACTGAGCCGAAAATCGCAAAAAAGCATATCGGCAAAAAAATGGATATAGCCGCTTTTGAACGCAAGCTCCTCAGTTGTCAAACATACTTTGCAACCGTAACCTCTTCCTTTTTTTTTTAACTAGGTGAAAAATGTGTTCTCTTTTTGGTTATATTAAACTCTAAACTAGAT
The DNA here is from genome assembly GCA_014170235.1 of Listronotus bonariensis. NCBI lineage: Eukaryota > Metazoa > Arthropoda > Insecta > Coleoptera > Curculionidae > Listronotus > Listronotus bonariensis. Next base: position 130,662 of record JACEGR010001133.1, on the reverse strand, counting down.
GCTTTTAACTGTTACCGCGTAGCTACCTACTTAAACAACTAATTTAAATATTAAAATAAATAACCCCACTTTACTCTTATGCAACCAAATTAAAAAACTTCTTCATCCTAAACTGCGCATTTGCATATTTTAATAGTACTAGAAATTTTTCACTTTAAAAACTTTTAGAATTTAAATTACTTTTTACCCACAAGTCTAACCCAGGGTATGATGCACTAATAGAAAAACTATGTAATTTTAATATACGGGATGCATCAAAAATAAATAAGACTTTTAAAAGATGTACTTGGCTTAATCAAAAACATTCAAAACTTTTCCATTTATTATTTCTGGTTTTAAAGAGCATTTTTTTAACATAGATGTAAATCAAATTATGCTAAGTTTGGATGATAAGGTGGTTCAGGAACAAAGACGAGCTAAGGCGTTTTCTGTTTTGTTTAAGGTTTAAAAAATATTTATTTTTGGGTAAGTTGTTCAACTTATGCTTTATTTGAAGTTTGCATTTATCTCGTAAACTTAAAAAAATCCTAACTCTTTTTCGATTTTAATAAAACTTGGCCGTAATGTTAATAGCATTCAGAAGCCAACTTAGTTCTAATTAAAAAAGCTATAAATCCAGTGACGTCTCTGAGCGGTACCTGAACGAATGTTTTTAACAGAAAAAATGAACTGACAGTTTCTGCAGTTTTGCCTTTTAAATCTTTTTTCATGTCTTGATCAATTTTTGAAAAAAGTTCACTGGACTGCATATTCTTTGGCCAACGAATAAAGCTTGGGAAAAATATTATTATAATTTTGTAATAAAAGTTAAGCAACAACAACAATGAAGACTAAATGAAATTAAAAAAATCCCCAAATTTCTTGGCTAGTTCAAAGATATGTTATTAAATAAACTTTACTTTTCTCTTGAAGACTAATACTTATAGTAAAAGAAGAATTTCGGACTTTGTCATGGATTAATTTATGCACACAACGTTTCGGGCGGTACTATCTCTGCCCGTTTTCAAGTGTAAAATGATACTATAATACCAATACTTCATCAATGATAATTCAAGCAACCTTAAAAATTTTCACGCCACTGCAAGACTGTTAAAACGAAATTGTAGTTATTTCTTTGATCTTAAAAATAAAACTTTCTTGGGTTGGAAAGCAGAGTTGGATTTACCAGCAGGCTGAAGTAGGCTGGAGCCTAAAGTGGCAAATTTTTAGGGGCGGCAGATTTACTTACTTAATTATTTGGTTCGAATAAGAAACATTGTAGAAGTAGAAAGGTGGAAGTGAGGACCATTTTCTATTTTTTGCTCCTCGAAAATTTTTGTCCGAAAAAACCATTCTGATAAAGAAAACAATGTGTTTAAAACCGCGAAATTTTTTTCGAGGTAGAAATAGTTAAATGGGGAAAGAATTTTATTTCTTTCAAGAAGTATTATGGCGTACGAGATATTTTAAAAAACCAGTTTTTTCAGTTTAGTTAATATTCGAAATATAAAAGACAAGTGTAAATAAAAAACTTCTAGATAAATTTCTTTCCTATTTTGGCAGCCTTTAAAATTAATCTTTTAACTTTCGTATGCTTGTGAGACTTAGTTTACCTAACAATAATATTTTAATTTATTATTTAATAATTTGGTTCTCTAAAAGATACGCATGAGCGTGAGCCTAGGAAACAATAGTAAATTTTCGATAATATTTGAATAGTAACGATATCTTTTAAATTAGTTAAATTAAAAAAACTACCTAAATTAATACGGCGCGGCGGGTCTTCGGAAGTTCTTATCAAATGGAAACTTTTTAATTATTAAATTTAAAAAGTGATTTTAAAAAAGATATTAAATACGAAGCTAAATACAAAAAAAGTGTATAAAAGTAAAAAGTTGTATTTTTAGTTGCTTTATAAAAAAAAATATAAAAGCCATATAAAAAGACAGTGGCGTACATTTTTCTCTTAATAATATTGGCTGTTGTGCCCACTGAAAAGCTACTAGACCCAATACAGTCAATCTAGTTGAAGCTTTACAAACGCTTTATTACATCAAACAAACGTACCAAATTTTAACCAAGTCGGTTAAAGGGTGTTTAAAGTATTTATAAAATATCGATTTAAAAAATCACTTAACGTATCTCAGAAACTAAGCAACTCCGGACAGATGGTAATAGGAACTTTTCTCCATAAAATAACATAAGAAACCACCCTTTAAAGTGTTGTGTCGTAGTTAGAAAATATCCTGTATATTAATTTGGAAAAAGTCTTTTAAGCAGTAAGAAAATTCAAAATACAATTATTTCTGTGTATTTTTTATTAAGTAGAACTTTTATGAGGAGGCACTTTTTTCGTAAAGTTAATAATAAAAAAGTTTCCCATTTGGTAAGAACTTCCAAAAACACGATATATAGTAGTGTTTTTTAGTGGTTAAGTTAATTTCTATTTATTTATTGATAATTTTTGATATTTATTTTATTAAATTACTTTGTTGTTTCTTCAACTTTAAAGACACATTTTAAATACTATAAATGTATTGGTAAACATTTTAAAAACTTTTAAAAATAAAAATTTTAATATTTTTTATTCCCTATTTAAAGTGTCTCTAATCATTAAAACCTTATAACAGGGTTTGTTGGTTTTTTTTTGACACAGAAATATGCATTCTAAAAAAAGTTGACGTGTTATGGATTTTTTATAAAATAAGTGTACAAATAACTGAATTATACGGGGTAGCTTGTTTTAACTGGAATGCTTTGTAAAGTGTGTCTCAGAATATGTGTTACAAGAGGACAAACAAGCCAAAATTTTTAAATTTTAAAACGAAATTGTTGGATAACTGATCGCATGATCCAAAACTAATGAAAACAAAATTTTACTTTAACTGGTATTATAAAGGGGGAGTTATAACAAAAACTATGAAAAATGTTCAGAAACTAACTACTTTTATTTTTAAGAATAGAACCAAATTGTATAAGGTAATGTCGTAGAGAATTGAATTTTATGTCGAAATTTAAATTTAAAGCATGAGGGTAAGAAAAAAATGTAATTGACATTTTTTACAATACGCATTACAATTTAAATATTGGGAATAAGGAAGCAAAATTTAAAAAAAGAAATCATAATTTTAAATATACAGGGTGATTGAAAAATCGATCACGAAACCTTAAGGGGGTGATTCTACTTGACAAAATAAGGGTTGAGCTTTATATAATTTTTTTCAAAATGTCATTCGTTTTCGAGTTACAAGCCGTCAAAGTTCAATTTTTATTTGGGTTTTTTCGCCATATTGCATTTATTTTTAACCAATCCAGTTGATATTTGGCACACAAATCGAGCTTTGCAGATTCTAAAGTTTTAAGACAAAAGCACTTTTTTAAATACCGCCAGAGGGCACTTTACCTAAAACTTAAAATTAATTTATATCATAACTTTTTTTTTTGACAGATATCGCAAAACTGGGCGCGTCTTTTTATAGACAATCAAAAACCTAAAAACAAGGTATTCTTTATTAAAGTCGATAAACCTCACCAATATATTAGGCACCAATAGACATCAAAGTTTTCATCAATTTCAATCAAATTACCTACATACATACAGGGTGTCCAGTAACTCAACCGACAAACTTTACAGGGCAATTCTACAACAGAAAATAAGAAAAACTTCATATAAACATATGTCCTAACCATCTTAGTTTTTGAACTATGAGGGTGTTAAATATTAAAAAATTTTTTTTAATATTTATCACACCGTAGTTTAAAGTACGTTCTATTTTTCAAAATAAATGTACTTTACTCTTGGTCATTTTTCGTATTTTTAGTTATAACTCGCCCTGTATAATACGAATCGGAATATAATTTTGTATTTATCAGTTTTGGATCATGCGAGCAGATTTCCCAATAGTTATAGATGTTTAAAAAGTCAAAAATGTTTGGTTCATTTACCATCACCTATCCTTGGATACGCTGTATAAGTCGGACCTTAGGTCAAGTAGTTCTTAGTTATTACTTTAAAACCGTTGAAGCTACACGCTAATCGAATCGTTAGGTTCCATACCAGTTGACAAAAAAAAAAAAAACAGTGGAAGTCTAAGATTTTATTTTTATTTAAATAAATCTCCCTGTTGGTTTCTGTATCTTTAAAAATCCAACTTTTTCGCTGGATTCATGGTCATGACTTTCAACTCATGACCTACCCCATCAACAACCCAACGTTCCACATGTCCCATTCGTCCTTAGCCGCCTCCGTAGGTCACTGAAGAATCCGGCGCACCCAAAAGACTTCCTCCGGATCGATGTGCTGGGGGTTGCCGATCGCTTCTCGCATCCACGCCGGCGGCATTTGCCGTGTAACATCCCTTCTGATAACGCTGCTTCTGGTGGCCGAATCGGGGTGGAAACGCGCGAAAAGCGGCGTCGAGGCGCGCGCGGTCAAATTCGAAATTCGTCCTTTTAATATTAAGAACTTTTTGAACGCGTGGTAAATTTTTTAAGAAGTGATTTTATTGTGATTGTTATTGTACGATTTAAACGTGACTTCTCTTTGAAATGTGTTGAGTTTGATAAAAGTTTTTGAAGCGGTTAAGGCGTCTGATATTCTAACTTTTAGTGAAAAAACAATTTGTAGACTTGTGTTGTATTAAGTGTTAGTAACGTGTATTTTAAAAATTTTAGCGTCCATAAGGTATGTTTATATCTAACATTAATATTAAAATTATTAATGTAAAATATTTTTATTGAGATTTTTTTATTTTCAAATTAAAAACTAAAAATTTATTTTGCCTCTGTTTTCAACTAATTTTATAGGCCAAAAACATATTTTTAAAAGTTTTTACTTACGCATCATCATTAATAAATGTTCTATACTTAAGTGGGCGTGACATATGCAATCATCCATGTTTTTAAAGATGGATAGCAAAAAAATGGGTAAAAATATTACTGTACGGGATCCAAATAGAAAGCGACTTTCACCAATCTGGTTAGAAAATGGAAACTATTATTTTTATGAGATAGGGCATGTAAAAAAATGTATTGCAAATGGGTTGTCTAGAAAAGTTAGGGTGATGGCTATATTTATTTAAAAGAAAACCCTAACATTTTTAAGACGCCCTGTATAATGTTAATCCTATTTGTTAAATGCATGCTTAAGTAGGAAAGTAGGTTAAAAAAATATGTATTTCTAAAAATACAGAATGTAATACAAAATTTTAACAGCTTTTTAAAGTTAAGACTTTAAAAAAACATCCACGGAAACTAAAGAAAAAAATAAGGACAAAGGACAGTTATATAATGTTAAATAAAAAAATAAATTTACTCCATAGTTTAAATTGCACATTTTGATAATGTGTTATATCCTGTCTTGTTTGTTTTGTTGGTTGTGTGAACCACTAAGATCCATATTTGGATTATTATTAACCTCTTGGTAATAAATCTGATAACTTAAAATATAATTTTTTAATTGGTATCCCTCTGTCCAAAAATTATCGCATCGGCGTTTTTCCATAAGCTCCGATACAAAAATGCTTTAATTTAAATGGCCATATCTCTTTTATTAATTAACCTATTAAGACAATTAAAAAAACTGTTAAGAAAAAGTGAAGCTATAACTCTGGCGTACCATTATTTACTGTTCACAATACGTTTTTCGGGGTGTTTAAAAGTTTTGACAAAAATAAATTATTTTTAATCACCCTGTATGACGTGCTGTTAAAAAGAAGTAATCTTATTTTAGAATAAATTAGAGCCTTTACTTATTTTTGATATTTTATTATCACAAATTTAATTAGTTTCTTTCAACAACACAGCATACAAGGCAATTTAAAACTATTAAGTTTTTTTTTTTTAAAAGACTTTAGTCACTCCTGAAGAATAAATAAATTAAATTTTATTATTTAATTAATTATATATTTCCTTTTCTTAACATTTTTGTTTTTAATCGTATTAATAACCTATATTAAAAGTATATGAGCATTTTGATAAAAGTATTTTTGTATTAATGGTTATAGAAAAATCGACGTGAAGCAATTATTTTTGTGAGGATTGCATATTATGATGATTTTATACTCATTTTAGTTGAGGGTCTTAATGCTTTATCCATATCAAATTTAATATTCGAACTGTGCCATTAATATGGGGTGTAATTTAATTGATGGCTGAAAATACAGGGTATGATTCCTTAGTTTTTTTATAAAGTTCAGATAAACATTTGTCCTAACCTTCTGCACTTTTGGAGATACAGAATGTTTAAATTTAAAAAACTATTTTTAAACATCCCATCCATCTCTTTACTCACTCTTGTTTTATTTGGCACAGTATTATTGACATTAAAGCGGTAATTTATTACTAACTTAATTCCATTTAATAAGGCCACGGCGTCCCCTAGGAGAGCAACTGAAGGATTATTTCCAACAAAACTGTATTGTCACTGACTGTAAATGTGTGTAAAATCTGGTTTGCTTCTTTAGATCAAATAAAATGCTGCTTTTAAATTTTTTTTTCGTATATTGTTCAGTTTAAGAAAAATACCCCACTGCATATTTTTTAGACCATAATAGAAGCATTGCGGATATTTTTGTTTTAAACATTAGGTTTTATAATTTTTAATTAGCAATTATGTAACAAAAATAATAAATACTAATTTAAATAAGGTTCATATCTAGTATAACAGTTTTTTACTAAAATAAGTGTTTTCAAAATTTTTGTTTTTTTTTTTTGCAAATTTTCCCACCCTGTATCTCAAAAGTTAAAGACGTTTCGGGACATATGTTCATATGAATTTTTTCCTAAAATAAGCCAAAAAATCATACCTTGTATTTTTAACTTTTTATTTAAATTACACCCTGTATACAATTTATATATAAACATAAAATAAATGTAATTTATTAAATATGCATTGCAAATGTATCTAACAAAGTAAAAAAATATAAAATGGTTAAAAATATTTTTTTTTTTTAAATTTTAACAATATGTCAAAAATTAAAAATCATCTTATTACAGTTATCATGTCTCCCCGGTAGCGAACTGAATAAAGTCCTTGATCTCTAACCAAAATTAACGGGTTCGATCACCAGCTAGGGTGACATTTTTAGGTAGTAGTTTTTTATAAATAACGTCCCTGGTGGCACCATCGCGGTGTATAAAATTTGCTGTAAAATGAAAAAAATGCTGGTTTCAACGCTTGGAAAACGTTGACGGAACATGGAAAAAAAGGTTAAACATCTTATAATTACGGTACTCTGGTATTTAGGCATAAGCCTTCGTGGACTGTCATAAGGCTAAAAATGTGGGATGAAATTTATTAGCTAAGAGATAGTTGGGAATACATTACAAATTAACAATCAAGTGTTGTAATTATTATTTTGTGGGACAGTCGACGGTGTTCAAGCATACAAGCTATGTAATCTGTATGGTAAAATTGATACACATATGGGTTACACTATACAATATGAGAAATCCGTTTTGGTATATCGGCAAGCAATAGAATAACAAAACAAGCAGTATTAGTCACGCCTGTTTAAATGCTGGTATTTAGTTAGATTGTCTCTTTTCCTCACATTGCCTATGTGTAATGTTATTTATCTGAACCTGTATGTACAATGTGTCCCTGGATAGGCGTTACAAGAGGAAAAATGGACCAAACATTTTTGAATTTTAAAACGAAATTTTGGGAAAACTGTTTGCATGGTCCAAAACAGGTAAATTTTACTTCAGTTGGTATTATACAGGGCGGGTTTATGAAAAATGCCCAGAAGCTAACTACTTTTATTTTTAAAATAGAAAAAAATTATGTTGTATAAAATTAAATTTTAAGTCAAAATTTAAAGTTAAAGCATCAAGTAAAAAAATATAATTGTCAATTTTTACATTACGCATTACAACTTAAAAATTTGCAAAAGGAAGCAAAATTTTAAAGAAAATGTAAAAATGTTTTTTTAAAATTCGCTGCCTTGAGCCCAGTATTTTAAAAATTGTTAATGCATAATGAAAAAAATGGACAAAAATATTTCTTCTTCTCTAATTCTTTACCTTTAAATTTTATCATAAAATGTAGTTCTTTACAACATTTACTTATACAATTTTGTCCTATTTTTAAAAATAAAGGTACTTTACTCTTGGTCATTTTTTATATTTTTGATTTTAATTTGCTCCGTATATAACCAATCGGAGTAATATTTGCTATTTATTAGTTTTGGACCATGCGGCCAGTTTTCCCAAAAGGACGTATAAAAATTCCAAAATGTTTGTTCCATTTCGTCCTCTTGTAACACTTATCCTGGGATACACTGTATGTATGTATGTTTTCACAATATACTAGGTTATGATATAAATACACATTATTTAAACACAATTCACAATACTATGATGTACATGTATTTTTTTATAAATTGTTTAACAAACATGTTAAACAATTAATCAACAAAAGACATGTGAGTATTTCATCAGCATACTATCGATAAAAAAATATTTGTAATCTCTTTATGTTTTCTTTTAAAGCAATATTTACTAAAATAAATATTTATTATACTAAAAAAGTGATAAAATATATATAACCAATACAACTTTTTATTAGAAAGTGCGCTACTCAAAAAATTTTATTAATTTTAGGCGACGAACCAAAATTTCTACGGTTTTAATCGCGGCGCGGTAGTGATTGGTTTTAAATGACAGAAATTGGTAAAAATTTTAACAAACATAGTTTAAACCTCAACACCAAAATTAACTAAGATCGCCTAAGAGAAGTGTTTAATACCGATTTCTTTTGTTTTGATTATTTTTGGTTGATGCCTTAATTTGATTATTCTTTATTACATGATATTGAGTCTCAAAAATAAAAGCATAAGCATAAATGCGTCAGGTGTAAATATACTACTATGTAGATAAATTATAGTTGTATTAAAATCTTAACAAAGTACATATTTAAATAAAAATTAAATTGTAGGTAGAACTGTTTAAAAAAAAACACCAATTTTGGTTTTGTTTGCACCACCAAAAAATAATTTGATACTTTATTTGTTTTCTGAGAGATTAAATTTAAACAAAATATTATTTGGCTTTTCCCAAAATAAAATTTTAAAAAATTATTTAACATTTAAAGACAATTAAAACTTTTGTACAATGTGAAGAACTATTCTGCTCTTACACAATATAATAAAAGTTATGATTACTTTAAAAGAAATAAAATAATGAAATATTTAATATTAGGTTACTTACACAAAGGTTTAAATTTATAAACAGAGGTTTATTAGCACTCGGTTGAAATTATTTTAATCCAATAAAATAAAATCTTAACAAGACGCCAGACGGGAACTAGGCCAATGATTTTGTTTAAATTTAATCTCCCAAAAGACAAATAAAGCATAAAATACTTTATTATATGGCTAAACATTTTTTACTATTCCTTTTAACTGGTTAAGACACCTTATAGGTGTAACTTTTACCAGGTAATTTTTTAATAGTAATGTCAAATTCTACAACGGTTATCAGACATTTTATTTTTATTTTTAAGTTTTCTAACAAGTTTATCAGTAAGTTTTTAGGTAAACTGTTTACCACATCTTTGGTAAATTATTTACTACATTTTTGAGAGGCAACCATTGGCCCAGTTTCCGTCTGGCGTCTTGTTAGGATTTTATTTTATTGAATTAAAATATTTTCAACCGAGTGCTAATGAACCTTTGTTTATAAATTAAAACCTTTGTATTGTAAGTAACTTAATATTTAATATTTCATTATTTTATTTCTTTTAAAGTAATCATAACTTTTATTATATTGTTTGTGTAAGAGCAGAATATTTCTTCATAATGTATAAAAGTTTTAATTGTCTTAAAATGTTAAATACACTTTTTAATTTTATTCTGAAGAAAAGCCAAATAATATTTTATTTAAACCAAAATATAATTTATTTTAAAAGTGAGGACTTGCTACCAATTTTTTTTGTTTCATGTAATTTAATAGTTCACAGGGATAAATAGGGGTAAATAGGTTCAGCTCATTATATTTCAGAACCAGGACAGAAGCGGTACCATTATTTTATGTGGCATGTACCCAATTAACAACTATTCAATAAATAAATCAATACACGACATTATATTTTATTCAAAAATAAAGTTCTGAGATGGCTAGTAAGCGGGTAATTTCCAAAGTTGTATCTTGTACAATTTGATTCTTATTGATTCAGTTTTTGTGAGAATAATAGAGGACCATTATCCTATTTAATATAATTATAAAAAGCAATTTTGTAAACCCATTTAACCATTTAGGTTGCAATGATATAGGCTATCAATATCATTAAAGCATAAAAACTACTTTTATGCAATGCACTTGGGTTTTAATGACAAGATCATTAATATTAAATATTCAACGTACCAAATGCGGCACACCTGTTTATTACATGTTCAATAAAAGTTGGAAAGGCCATTAGTTTGTGTATTTGTGTCTAGTGCATTCGAACAACCTGAAATGAACTCTAATGGCGGAAACATGCTGCATTTGAGACATCGAATTGATCATGTAATGACGCGCCAAGAAAGTTTACCGAACTTTGGATTGTAATAAACAGGCTATTGGTCCGACATTGATGAATTTACGTTATTTCTGAACAAACCAAACAAAATACTTTTCTAGTCTTTTTAAATATTCAGGGTGTTTTGAAAATAGTTTAATATGTATATACGGACTGTCTACGGATGGGGTGGGACGAAAAAAATAAATATATAAAAAGTAATTTTCTATTAAAAAAACCGATGATTTACGAAGAAAAATTTTTATTTTGCGTACAGGATTCGCAAACAACTTAAAAAACATAATTTTTCTTTAAGGTAATTGGCTTTATTTTCTACTTTTAGGCAAAATATAATTTATAAAATGTATTTAAAATAGCATTTTAAATGACTTTAATAATGTTACAGGGGCATTAAAAAGTTTTATGAAAGTGATTCTGGATTTATCAAATTAGTTATTTTTGTAGTAAAATTAGCTAAAAACTTTTATAAATTGCTTTTCAAACACCTGCTACATCAAAATTCCTACACAACAATTTTTCAGCTGTAAACGAATATTGTCAAGACTTTTTAGCCAAATTATGGAGCTAAAACTTTGTATTATTACTTTTATCGATTACAAACTTTATTTTAAATAAATTTTTCTTATTGACGTTTTGCTTATAAATAAAAAATGAAGGTATAAAAATGTTTTTTAAGTTTTTGCGAACCCTGTATACAAAATAACATTTTCCCTTCGCAACCCATATTTTTTTAAAGCAAAAATTTTTATGAAGTCTTTTTTTTAATGATATTTTTGGTACATTTGTTTTCTTGTAAACTTTGTAAGCTCTCTTGGACAGTCTGTAAAACCATAGGGTTTAAACACATGTTTTGTGTATTCGACTAGGCGGGATTCGTTGCTTTAACCCTTACGATTTTGGCAGAATGTTTCAAAATTGTATGTAAAACATTATGGTGACGCGTTCGCCCAGTTCGACACCCTAAACGTTTGACATTACCAGGCTGGGTGAAAGCGCCGCTTCCATATATAGCGGTATGAATATTCCTGGTAGACTCGTCAAAAGAAACCTCCCTAAAAATGTTTTAAAAGTGTTCTATTCATAAAGTCCATTTCATTACTGGCCCAGGGACTATTTATGGTAGGAGAGTCCAAGAGATGGATTTCTGGATTTACTACACCGCGGCAAATTATTATACTGAAGGATACCTTGTACCCGGTTAAGTACCTCCATCAAATATGAACCTCGTATACAGGGCCGATCGTAAAAAACAAAAATATATCCAAAAGATATTTCGAGCGCGTTAGGTTAAGATAGGGTAAGTTAATTACATGCTAAACAATGTATTTTCAACTAATCTTACAATTTGAGAGTGACATAAATAAAGCGGGAGCTACAAAGTTGTAAAGAAACGTCATTTTGACATTCTCGAGCGTGGCTATTTTTTTTCTTAAAAAAATAATTCAAGGCACAGCAAAATATATAATTCGATACGATCCCTACGCTTTCCATAAGCCGGAATAGCAACAGTATTTTTTGACATATTTAAAAATTTATAGCCGCTTCTCCCACTGATGAAAAGGTATACATTATGTAACATTTTTTTCCTACGACCGCATATGAAATAGTATATTACATTACAAGTGTGGAAAATGACTAATTTCACACGTGTAGGAATATTGCTCGGCTAACGCCTTGTGCTACAAACCCACGAGTGTAAGAAAGTCATTTTCACACGAGTACTGTACACTATGTTTCCTACGACCACAAATTAGTCACCAAAAACTAAATTTTAAGTTTGTTTGTCTTCACAGAAAAAATAAAAAAACAATTGAGAACTTTATAACACTAGGGTGATTTTTACTTTGTAACACTAGTGTGATATGTACTTTTCTCACTGCTATATTATACTGTTTTGACAATATTTTTACATCGAAAATCACCTACCTAGAAGCATTATATAACTTTTATCATTTTGAAATTTAAAAATGCCCCAACTTATAAAAATTGTATGGTTTGGTTAGGTAATAACGGTAATAGTTTAAGACGGTGTTCTGCTATTTTAAGGATTTTTAAAAATTATGGATACTTACATATTTTAGACACTCCTCTAAATTAAACGTAAGTGGCGCATATCCAAAATATTCCGTTTTTTAAAAATATCAGTAAACAAACTTACGGGATCGGAGAGTTAAAAGGGGTGCTGGGTGGGGTAAAATTGGTAAAACGAGTTAATGAAACTGAACATCACATGTAAAATTAAGTAAAAATTACATTTTTTCCGCATATTTTTGAGAAAAAATATAAATAATATGAAAATTATAAATGCATAACATGAAGTCCTAAAAGTAAGAAAAAAACGACAACTAAACGTCAGTTATACCATGCAAAATATGGAAAGCATTTGGCAACGTCGGAAGGGTCTGATTCTATTTATGAATAGATAAAAGAAAGTGGATTCATAAAGTGTGTATTAGCCTCAGGTTTAATTAAGGGATTTAAAAAAAATTACTAGTTGTTTGAGTACACAAAGACAGAGAGAAAGGAATTTGATCTATAGGAGTTTTTCTCTGGCGCTTTAGGTCGAACGGTCAAGCGGCAAGGCTGCCTCTATAAAGTGCGTGCTCAAAGGTAGAAGGGAGATTTTTAATTTGATCTACTTGACAACACTGTGCCACTGAGCGACCAGTCAATGAAAGTTGTTTTTGTGGTTATGTCTATTTTTGTTTATGTTTTTATTTTTTCGGAAATTTTATTATTACTTTTTTAATATTAAAAGAAAGCTTATAATGTGTAGTAACTTAACGTTTATAAGATGATTTTCGCTAATTTGGGTTCTACTGTTTAAGGTAAATAAAAGTTTTTTTTACTGTCACTACAATAAATATGTCACTTGCAAAACCAATAGCAGTTTTTAGAATGACATCATAATATGTATCACACCAGTGTTGTAAAGTACTTTGCAACACTAGTGCTGTAAAGTACTTTGCAACACTAGTGTGATATAACGCATTTTCTATGCATGAAATCAGTGTGCTATTTGCTATTTTCACAAGTGGTCGTAGGAAAATGACATAAACCGCACTTCTTGATCCTTTAGAAAACGAATAATATCACACGCGTGTTAAAATCTACTTTTTAACACTAGTGTTGAAAAGTACATGACAGTGCATGATGCTTAAATTCCGTTAAAATATATTTATAGTATATTTTTAACAAACTGGGTTTTGACTTACCAGTGCTAACACACATTTTCTTTTTTTAAAATTATGTTCATTTTAATTTTATGTTTAAGGGTTTATTAGTTTATTTATAGACATTATTTTGTAGCAAATGCTTTTAATAATAATAGGCAACCCATTAAACAATGGAAGTGTCTAAAGCTTCGAATGCCAAAGTAGGGATCTCGATTTGTAAAATTTTAACCTAATCACAAAATGTTAGGCGAGTTTGTTTTCTAAATGAATTATATCTTGTTAGAAAAAGGCTAATATCTGGTAAAATAAAAATAGAACTGCCATTAAATTAAAGTTGATATTTAATTTAATCCATTTGGTACTGTAAGTTTTGTTTAGTGATAAGGTGTTTTAACGTAATTTGAAAAACTTAATTAAAGAAATTAGAGTATATATAGTATATAGTACAAGTGTATATATATACACTTTTGAAAGGAAACTAAAATAAAAATACTAAATACTTACATGCTTTTATATACAATTAAAGGTAATTTCTTTATTTGGATTTTATTGCATTGACATTGATTTACGTCTAAGCTTTTGTCAGATTATCTTGTCTGTGTTTAAATTAATGATCTAAAATAACTAGCTTTGGATTTTGGTATATAAATATTTTTTGGGTCGTAGGAAAAATATTGTACATGACTCGTGCCAAAAGTGATTTTCACACTCGTGGTATTGTCGAACTCGGCTATCGCCTCGTGCGACAACAATTCCCACTCGTGTAAAATATATCACTTTCGACACTTGTTATATAATATACTATTTCTGCTTATCATGTAAGCTTTGCAACCCAATAGGTCTTTATAACGCTCGAGTAAATCCCCATTTAGCATCGTGGGCTCCCTTACTATTAGAACTCATCACATAAATAAATTACATTTATATTTATTAATAATACATTTTAATGTCAGATAATTATGTTTTCTAGTTTTCTTAGTTGGTAAGGTAATTTTAGTATTTATCTATTTTGCTTGCTAGAAAATAAAACTTCGCAATATATTTACACACTTCTTGGTATAAATAATCATGCCTGATGCCTGTATGTAAATAAAATGCAAATGGCGCAAACAAACCTCTGCCAGTAGGGATTAAGTAGAATTTTTCTCCTCAAGTTTTCTTTTGGGATTCTTGGAAAGACGTGAAGTTTTATAGCTGTGTGTAAGCAAAAGTGTTAAAAACAAATCTTCTCAGTTCCTAGTTTATAAGTATGCATATTTATTTAATAATAAAGACTTTAAAAGCTTTTCTTCGGAAAATAATATCTTTCTTCGATCGGTGAAAATCTAAATACATTTTTAATTGTTTGTAAACGGTGTCGCTAGGCAACATTCTTTTTGGTCTTGGCCAGGAGTATTTTTAGGGACGCTTAATTTCTTCAATACTTTAAATTTTGAATGATGTAGTTTGTCAAGTAACGTATTACACCGAAATCAAAAAATCAATATTACCTATTCCAATTGTAATTAAAAACTAAGTATAACTTTGGAGTCTAAACAACTTTTTCTTGTACTATTTGGTTATATTTTCTAAAATACAGTCAATTTACTCTTAAGTGATTTTAAATTATTAAATTTTTTGACCTACCCTGTATACCACTAAACTTATAATAAAACTGTAGTGCTTGGGCGAGTAATGAAATGGACTTTATGATACCAGAACAAGAACTCTTTTAAAACCATTTTAGGGGGTTCCTTTTGACGAAACTACCACGAATATTCATACCGCCACATATGGAAGCGGCGCCGGCGCCGCGCTTTTATCCAGCTTGTCAATGATAAATGTTTTGGGTGTTGGACTCCACGAACACGTCACTTTTTTGGTCGGACAAGTTTACCACAAAGTTTTACATGCAATCTTTAAACTTTATTGGATGGTCTTCTTGTTGGGTACACGCCTGGAAAGAATGGGACCTAACTAAACTATTTTCAGTTTGCGATACAAAAATAATCTAAAATTTTAATCATTTTTAATTTAAATATTAGTTCATTTTTAATTTTTATTTTTAACTTAATTTTTAACTTGACAACGGTGGCAGACTTGCTTGTTTCAGGCGACCGGCCAGTTCATAGGGGTCAATAGGGCTAAACAGGGTCAGCTCGTATACTCCCGGATCAAGACCGAAGCGGTCCCATTCTTTCCAGGCGTGTACCCAACAAGAAGACCATCCAATAAATGAATCCGCCTAACCAATATAGAGCATATCTCCAATCTTTAAACTTTGTGCCAAGAGTTGTAAGAGTTACAGTCACAAAACAAGCCTAGTACGTAAACATTTATCTGAAACAAGTGCTTGAGCCTTATGGCTTCATGACTGTAACCCTTACCATTTTTAGAAGAATATAAACTTGTCCGACAAAAAGTGACGCGGTCGCCCAGTCCGATACCCGAAACATTTGACATTAGCAGGTAGACTCTTAAAAAAACCCAGCAAAAAGGTCTTAAAAGGGTTTTTACCATGCAGTTGATTTCATTAATGGCCCAGGTACTACTACTGCAAAACAGTTGCCACCATGCACTTACTTCTATCTGTACTAATTTTATAAAAAGGTAAAGTTTGTAACTTTAATTGATTGTTAGTATGTTTGTGAGGGCTAATTTTCGAAAATACTGAACCGATCATAAAAATTATTTTATAGTCAAAAAATTACACTATTTAGACGTGTTATATGCTATATTGTTTGGTTAAAGAACAAAACAGAGATATATGTTAATTAACTTTCAACGAAATGGGCACGTGTCTGCAAAGTACAAAATAAAATTTTCCGAAAAATTGCAAATAAAAAGGTATTTCATTTGTTGCACACTTAATGAGACCACAGTGTATAAAAATAGTCTCTCTCTTAATGTCTCGGTATAAACCATTTTGTCTGGTTATACATACAGGGTCTTCATTTAAAAACTTTCCACTCAAGTTATCTTCGAAACGAGACAGATTTGAGAAAATCGCCGAAATACGTCAAGATATTTATTGAGGCGGAACGTTTTTTACAAAAATTGGACGGCGCTCTTTTAACCCTTAACCACCAGGGCCACCACCCCAAAATTCTTAAATGAGAAGGCGGGTCGAGTGATACATCATTTTAAAGCTCCTGAGGAGTACTTTATAACCCTACAATATGAAGTCAATATCTTTCATTTATTACAAAATGGCGGTACTTTAAAAATTACCTAAATACCTGATTTGGATGGTCTTATTTCGAAACTAATAAAGTTAGATGTACTTAATGTGGTATTTTCTTAAAAGCTCATTTAAAGATCTCTCTAATTGGTAAAATAATATACAGGGTTCTTAAATAAAAAAATATGTACTTTTTCTTCTACCCTGTATATTACTACCAGTATCACCGGGTTAAAGGGGCGCCGTCCAATTTTTTGTAAAAACGTTCCCCTTCAATAAATATCTTGACGTGTTTCGGCGATTTTCTCAAATCTGTGTCGTTTCGAAGATAACTTGAGTGGAAAGTTTTTAAATGAACACCCTGTATATTCCCAGAACGCGGTAAAATGTTAATGAATTTTGCATTAAAGAATAAAGTTACTAAAACGTTAAAAATATGATGTCATAAATACGGTACATCCAGAAGCCAATTACTTCACAAGTAACGCTACAATTTTTCATAAATTTAAAATATTTTCTACTTTACAATTATGATATTTAAAATATTAAACAGGGCATAAATAAATATTTTTAATTAGGTACTGAAAAACAGTTTTTAAAGCAAACAATCTAATTAAGTGTAATTCAGCTCAACGTTTTTAAATTAATGATACCTAATTATATTTTTATGAAAACACATTTTTATTAAAAACGGATATTAAATATGAAATAAAAATAAACAAAAAAAAAAAAAGGAAAAGTTTACAAGATATTAAAGTTTTTTTTTAGGAAAAACTTTTTATAGGCGACAGATTTAACCAATGTAGAAAATTCAGGGCTTCTCTGAATAAACTGTAAGGGGATGCATAAAAGTGTCATTCTGTGTTGCCTCGTGGAAAGATGCTACTGAATACATTGCATTTGCTAATGTCTGTAAAAATCCGATTAAAGAGCGATAAATTCACTATAGCTTGTCGGTGGCTAGAAAGGAAAAGAAGAGATGTAGGAAAACGCAATTTCTAAATATCCGTATTTGTGTAAAAATAATAGCTATTTACGTTACTAGACCGGAAAATGGTATTTTACGGGTCGACGAAAAACATTTACAGGGCGAGCCGTAGGCGAGTCCTGTAGTTTTGAGGAGACCCGTAAAAATTATTTCCGGTCGAGTATCGTACATAATTTTTTTTTTTAATTGACCGGAAAATTGAATTTTTCACTCAATTTTTAAGCGGAAAAGGCTATTTTACAGGACTAATTTACTTTCCGGTCCCTAGTTTACTTTCCGGTCTCTCATTTACTTTCCAGTCCCTGATATCAAAAAATCCTGTTAGCCATGACAAAAATTGTCAGAGTTCAATTGTTACTATTTGACAGTTCAAGATATTGTAAAGTAAAGAAAGCACCATTTTGCCAAAATGGAGTCAGACATGGAAAATCCAGATGAAATAATTAAAGCAGCGTCCTTATTGTCGTTTAAATATAACACTAAAAATTTACACAGTTTTTTTCCGGGGCTGTGGGGGATTTATCGCTTTTTATAGATACTTTCATGACTTCTGCTCTGAAGAATTGTCCAGTATAGTTCCTCCACTCACGGTTCCCAACAGAGAAACTCGTGGTTTCGCGCGTATGCATCCCTATACGGTCCAACTGGACAGGCCCCGAACTTCCCACTTTGTTCGTTCTTTTATCTCTAGAGTTTCTAGATTGTGGAACCTGCTACCCGCGGAGGTCTTTCCTTCCCCCAAATGTTCAAGTATTTAAGTCCCATGTCAACAAACTCCCTCTAACCTCGCCTAAGACACCCACGGTACGTTAGTATTAAGACTTTTAGCCTTCGTGGTTTATCCAAAGATAAAAAAAATAATATAAAAAAAATAAAAAAAAATAGTTCTGGTAAGCAACGTCTTTTTTTTGATTCTTTAATTAAACCCAAGACTACTACACACTTTATAAATCCACTAAAGAATTTTATTCCTACCTTTGGGGTACCAAACGAGAAAAGATAATCATAAATTTTTGCCGAGGTATCCCAACCAGAAAAAAAAATGGTCAGGTCAGGTAAAATTTTAGTAGGTGCCGAAACGAGAATTCCCCAAACGGTAATAAACCGAAAAAATAGATCTAGATTAAAAGTTCTTGTTTTAATTTACAATTCTTGCAAATTAAAACCCTTC
Source organism: Listronotus bonariensis (assembly GCA_014170235.1). Lineage (NCBI taxonomy): Eukaryota > Metazoa > Arthropoda > Insecta > Coleoptera > Curculionidae > Listronotus > Listronotus bonariensis. The sequence continues at coordinate 111,666 of JACEGR010001133.1, read as the reverse complement.
AAGAACTTAAAGATAACAAAATCTTGTTTAAATACAAATTTAGGTTGACTAAAGGGAGAAGCCAAAGAAAACTTTATAGCGTAAGCTTATCTTTTATCACCCTTTATTTGAGGGAACAGCTTATTTTAACCTTGTGTAAACAACCAGTGTCTTATGGATTAAAGTTAAATATTCGGTTTTGTAGCGATGGGTATTTAAAACAGTATGGCGCTTTTCCTGGTAGGGTAGGGCGGGGCTAGTTAAGCATAGAGGTAAGTTGGGCAATCAAAATATCTCGAAAACTATCGACCGCACGCGAAAGCATTAAATAGCGCAAAGAAGGGGTTGCGCGAGGGAACTGATTGTGCAACCACTAGTGGTGACGCGGCGATCGAGAAAAGTATCCGTGCGCATTGTTTATTTTGTGATTAAAAAGTAAAATAATTGCAAGCCGGAAAATTTGTATCTGTAATAGTTAAATGTATTCCGTTCTCAATCAGGTAAGTGTTAATCTTAAGTAAATTTATTGCAGTTTTAATATGTATAAAGATTTTGAATACAATTCTAACCGGTTTTTTAATAAATTCACTTTTTCTTTAAAATTTCAGGTTGGGGTTAGTTGAGCTACAGTTGTCCAACTAACTCCACGGTTTTAAGTACAAAATGTTTAATTTATTTTTATTTTTAGGATACGGACTTATAACAATAAAACACTAACTAGACTAAAAGTCTTCTCAAGATTTAAAAGAGGCTGCAACCCGAACTTTAAACAAGCAACAAAGAAAACGAGCTGACCTATCTAACTTATAAATTTTTCCTGGAAGTAGTTCGACCATACCCAAAGGCTGGTCCAAGAAAACCGGCAATTTTAACAGATACAGAAGGCATTACAAGAGAAGCAAAATAAAACTGCTTAAAAAGTTTAAAAACGAAGATAAATTGATAGATATTAAATCCAATAGTTAAGCTAAGCTAGGTACGTTGCTGTTTTATTAATAAGATTTGTTGTTTTGTCATTATAAGATTATAAATATAAAAGCAAATTGTCAAAATGTATTTTTATTGTAAACGTATCTAACATTCAAGCCATGATTTGACTATACTTTCTAAGTGCTCCACTAGCCCCATACTCCTTGCTCAACTTACCCCACCTATGGGGTACGTTGGGCATACTTGACTATCTACATTAAAATAGATGTAGCTCCTAAATTCGACTTATTAGAAAGAAACTACTATGGACACTATTAATAAGGAATAAATTGCTAATCCATCAGTATGCGTTATAAGCCATTAAGACTTATTTTTGAGGAGCTATAACCGATCAAGTGAAAAATTGCTCAACTAGCCCCCGCCCTGCCCTATTCATTTTCGTAATGGTCTACCGATTACTAGGGTTTAGTTTCAATACGAGAAAAATTGGTAAATAATGTTTTTGTACGACCGAGCGTGCAAATACCAATTTGTACGCCCCGATTTAAGGGTGTAAGTTGCACTTTACGTCCCTAGGGCAAAAAAGTATTAAAAACGCCCGTATTTATAAATAAGGGCGTAAAATAGCACTTTTAAGCCCTAGGGCAAAAAAGTATCAAAAACGCCCGCATTTATAAATTTATAAATTAAATAATGCTTTATTTTATTTGGTAAAACAACAATTTATTTAATTAAAAATATGTGAAAAGTATACTGATTACAATCTGAAAACATTAAAAGCTGGGAAATTTTCTTCTAACTACAGAGAATGCTTGTATATTAATTTAAGTCGTACAAAAAATATTGTTTGCACCTCTGGCGTAAAGCACTTACGGCCACAGCTGATTGTTGCCCTCGCAGAGATCGTGCAACAACTTTTAGCCGCAGGCGTTAAAGTGCTATCTAACGCCCTTGGTAAGAACATAATTATTCTATCACATTTGTCATTTCTAAAAAGATGCTATTGGCCTAAAAAAACACTTTGGTAAAAAAAAATTAGAATTTGAACAAAAAGATTAATTTTTAACCTATAGCCACTTGAAATTTAAACCCACTTTTCTCTGGGAGGGCTAAGCAAAAATTAACTTTTCCTACTCGCCTGCGAAAAGTTCCACTTTTATACTTTTCCGCACTAGTGCGGAAAAGTATAACAATGTATGAACCAACTATTAGCGAGTCGCAATGGATTTTTATTCACTTCATGTTTAAAAAAAATTTTTGCTTGGTCAAACCAACTTAAGAGGTTAAAGAATAACATTCCGCAGACACTAATATTTCCACAACAAAAAAACTCCTTTATTCCACTAAACCTGCAAAATACCACAAATTGTGCATTTACCAACGATAATAATAGGTACAGTAGGGTAATAGCGCTCGTAGTAAAAATAGCGTTCTTAACACGTGCCGAAAGTGTCTTTTCGCACTTGACTGCTTGACTGAACTCTGTTAGCGTCGTGTGGTCAACTGCACTTGCGTGCGGAAAAGTGGCACTTATTGGCGCTAGTTAGGAAATAAACTATTTTTTTAATTGACCGGAAAATTGAATTTTCCACTCAATTTTTTAAGCGGAAAATGCTATTTTACAGGACTAATTTACTTTCCGGTCCCTAGTTTACTTTCCGGTATCTCATTTACTTTCCGGTCCCTGATATCAAAAAATCCTGTTAGCCATGACAAAAATTGTCAGAGTTCAATTGTTACTATTTGACAGTTCAAGATATTGTAAAGTAAAGAAAGCATCATTTTGCCAAAATGGAGTCAGACATGGAAAATCCAGATGAAATAATTGAAGCAGCCTTGCCTTATTGTCGTTTAAATATAACACTAAAATTTACACAGTTTTTTTTTCCGGTCAATTAAAAAAATTATGTACGATACTCGACCGGAAATATCTTACGGGTCTCCTCAAAACTACAGGACTCGCCTACGGCTCGCCCTGTAAATGTTTTTCGTCGACCCGTAAAATACCATTTTCCGGTCTAGTAACGTAAATAGCTATTGTTTCGCAAATTCCAAAATGTCGGTGTTTACCTTGATCGAGCATATAGGGCGTTGTTAAGCAAAATAAATGGCAAATTCTACTATTAAAAATACAAAATTTTTAGTATCCTGTTGGATAAATCCTGTATTCAATTTTGTTTTAATGTGACAATGGTATTTATGGCCTTATCAATTTATCACTAACTTAATTCCATTTAATAAGTCCAGTGGCGTCTTGACCGGCAACAGAAGGAAAATTTCTAACAAAAAAACGGCACGCCAGTGACTGTGTAAATGTGTGTAAGATTTTTGTGCATTCTTTAGATTAAGCAAATGAGAAATACAGTTTTATGTCTCCTATTTTTTTAAGTTTAACACCCTGTATCTTGAGAACGAAAATTTTGCAGACCTATGTTTTATATAAACTTTTTTATAGATATTTTTTAATGTGGAATCTGCCTATAAATTTATAATAACATTCAGTAATATCCGGTATATTTCACGTGTGTATCATACGTCTCAGTTTTTAATAAAACAATTTAAAAGTTCTAAGTGCGCATGTGTATATGATGTATAATGAATTGGATTTGTTATTTTTAGAATAATTTAAAAAAAGTTAAGAAAATTTTTCGCTTTGCAATATTTTTAAGATGGCAAAAAGCGTATTTAAAGAAAAAAACAACTTCTTACTTTTTCACTTTATAATTTCTTATAATAATAATATTGAAAATCCAAACTAAAGCCACGTTTAATTTTTACCCAAAATGATTTTTCTACCCCAGCATAAAAATAAAAACCTCCGAAATACCTTTAAAAGACCCAAGAATTATAATTTATAAACATTACATCCGGAAAAGTCTATATTTCAACCTTTTCCGGCTGTTTATATTATTTATTGCTTTTACAACCTATTTTTGCATATAACACGGGGTACTTATATAACAAAATGTTTTTGTGGGTGGTTGAAAAGCAATTTACTTAAGGATCCTTTTAAATCTATAAATCTTTTGGAATTTTTTAGAAAAAATACGATTAGGTGAGTGAATATAAATTAGTTTTTTTATTACTGAGTTACAAGCTTAAAAATAATACTAAATGACAGGCAAGAGATTCTAGTTACTAAGATAATTTACCAGAGTTGTAAAAACAATAATTTAATTATACAAAAATAACAAAATATATCAAAATCTGTGAATTATCGAATAAGATTTTCTTTTAATTGCACAATTTGTACATTAACGATACACAATTACTTGTTAAGTGCGTTATGAAGGATATAAAATTATTTTTGGATTGAATTCTATGCAGAGTGTTGCAAAATGTTTTTGTGGGTGGCTGAACAACAATTTACTTAAAAGTTCTTTTAAATTTATAATTTTTTTGGGAGTTTGGACAAAAACATAGGATTAGGTGAGTAAAAATAAATTAGGTTTTTTATTTTAATATTTAGAGAGAGATAAAATATATAATAATAAATGAGGTATTTTCTTAAAGCTCTATAAAATCTATATTTATTGGTGATGTAATATACAGAGTGTTTTATTTTAAAAATGCCGGTTAACTATTAAATTCCCAAAGATGGCCACAACTTACTCTTATCTCAACGTTTGACGCTAACTCTTAAAGCAGTGGCTTAACCAAAAATACGTATTTTTTATAGTGCGTAAAATTTTCCATTAGAATATGTGATAAATAGATTTTTATCTATTTGTATACGACAAAAAAAAACTACAAGAAAAAAGTCCAAAAATCCCATGTTATTTAAATGGGAAAAGCAATATGAATTCGGCACGGTTTTATTCATGAGTTAAGAGTATTTTACATTGGATATTTTTTTACGGTATAAACTATAAGTTCAGGGGGCGATCGCTAAAAAAAATCGGTTTAAGAAATAACGGACAATTACTTGTAGTGCGTGTTATGAAAATTATTTTTCGGATTAAAATTTATGCAGGGTGGTTAAAAATAATTTACTAAAGAGTCCTTTTAAATCTATAAATCTTTTAAGAAGTTTGGAGAAAAAAGATAGGATTGGGTCAGTTAAAATAATTTAGTTTTTTATGACTAAGTAGCATTATTATGCTCCTATGACTGTATCGGAACCTAAAAATAATATTAAATGACAGACAGGGGATTGTAGATCCTAAAATATTTTACCCTAGTTATAAAAACAATAATTAAATTATACAAAAATAACAAAATATGTTAAAATCTGTGAAGTGCCAAATAAGATTTTATTTTTTTAATTTCACAATTTGTACGTTAACAATACACAATTACTTGTGGGGTGAATTGTGAAAATTATTTCTCGGATTAGATCCTCTGCAGGGTGATGCAAAAGGTTTTTTTATGCTGCAAGGCAAACTCTTTTTGTGAGAGGGGGGCAATTTTTGTAAGTACCTGATAATGCAACAGTTAAATTCATAATCGAGAAAGACGAAACGATGCACAAATAAATTTAAAAATAAACAACCTTTACTCAAATTGAATACGCATGGGTATTAGCTTGATTCTGTGTTAGGGTTTGTTTCGCATAGCAATAGATTTGTTGTTATTACCTTTTATTTTTGTTTATTATTGTACCAGAAATAAAAGTAAAATTTGATATAAAGTTTCCTAAAAATATCCAGTTCATTAAGGGGGGCTAAGGTATTTAATTTCAACTCACGTTTTCAAAGTCGGTGCCCCTGATAACTCCAAAACTACTGCACCGATCCTTTTAAAATTTTAAACACTATTTCTGTACATCATTTACGAGGTAACGCTGTCGAGTTTTTTTAAGCGCATTGGTTTAAGGGGGAAAGGTATTCAATTCACAACTCACGTTTTCAAAGTCGGTGCCCCTGATAACTCCAAAACTACTGCACCGATCATTTTGAAATTTTAAACACTATTTCTGTACATCATTTACGAGGTAACGCTGTCGAGTTTTTTTTTCATAATTTTGATTTTGCAATAACAAATTAGCCGATTTTTTCCCACAAAATTGTGTTTTTACTTCAAAGTGTTCTAAAAAGTGAAAAAATTTGGAAACAAAAAAACTCGACAGCGTTACCTGGGGAAAACTATTATCTAACGAATGAACTTTGATTTTTGATTTCGGATGATCCAGCACCAAGTTATGAGGGGCACCGCAATTCAACTTTTTTCGAGACACGTCCGAACAATTGCTGCCATTGCCGTATTTTTTAATATTTTTTTGTAAAAATTTGATGAAACATTCTTCGAATGTCATACTTTAATGTACCATTGGTTGAGTAAATAAATTTTAACTGTGTCGTCAGAAAAAAAATCACGAAAACATGGCTTTTTTGTACGATTTGACCTAAGCCCCCTTAATTTTATATCTAAAAATTTCATACATCATTTTTTGGTTAAATTTATTCTTTATTGAGTTTACAACCCTTTTTTTAAAACTATACCTACTGAATTAACAAATAGATTTTGTAAGTCATAGGAAAGCAGTCTCTTTAAGAGCTCTTTTAAGTTAATGAAAAAAAATGTTAAAAAATATGAGTTTCTGTGAGTAAATTTTGCAATTCTTGAAGTCTACTAAGGTTAATTCGAAACAAGGTATAAATCGCTATTAACAAAAAATTGTGGTTGTTTGGGTGTTTTAGTGTTACATGTGCTAAAATCGTTGGGTATTGCATTAGTGTGGGTTATAAATAAATAATTTTGTATATGTTAAAAATACTCGTAAATAAAAGATAGCCAAAAATATATTTGTTAAGAAAGTGATTTTTTTCTTTTAATAAATGTTGTATTAAAGTGGGTGAAAGAAGTGAATTTTATAACCTAATACATATAATATTTTAAGTAAAATAAAATAAAATGTTTATTTGGCAGTTAAATTCTCGCATATCTTTTAGTTTCATGTATACGCTTCCTACACTTTATTATTGGTAATATAAAATTATTTCTAAGAGCTCTTGGAGAAGAATAATAAAAGTCTATATAAACTATTTAACGGTTAAAATAGCATAAAACCAATATCTTAAACCGTCAGAAAAATGTTATTTTAAAACCTAAATTTATGTTACTACATTAAAAAATTTATGACAACTAACATTAAGATAAGGTAGTGAAGCTTTATCAAGGTTGGAATATACATTAACTACAGAAAATTAAACACCAGAATTTATAACTATTATAAGGGTGGACTAAAGTTTTATGGTTAAAGTATTTGAATTACCCACACATGTTTTTGTAATGTTTTCTGTCATAAATTTTTTTATGATAGTTTACGAAGGTTTTAGTGTACGGTGGGTGACGCGATTTTATATGTTTATCTCCCGTTTCGTCAATTTTCTCCAATTATCGAAAAATTCGGATGTTGTATTTTACGTCATCGTTTAGAATACGCAGTAAATGTAATTCTGGACCATACCCAAATGCACTTAGTTTAGCACTTTTTGATTTCATGAAAAGCGATGTTTTAACGGGGTGAAAGTCAAATATACATACATATTTTACCCAAGTTATAAAAACAATAGGTAAATTATACAAAAATAATAAAATATAATAAAATCACTTCATCACATAACATCATTTCACAATTTGTATATCAACGATACACAATTACTTGTGGTGTGTGTTATGCAAATTATTTCTTGGGTTTAATCCTATTCAGGGAGATACAAAATATACAGGGTAGGGTAGGGTAGGATACGATGCTAAACTTTAAAGGTGTAAATCCTCAAGTGATTTTTAGTAAGAAAGGTTTTAATAAACCTATGTTGTAAATATCTAACCTTTTGAGATGCAGAATGGTAAAGCTAAAAATATCTACAGGGTGTCTCTAAAAGCTCTGTACAAAATGCTTCCATAGACTCTTTGAACCAAAATACAAAGATCAAACGCACTTCACTTTAGTCGAAAAGTTAATCGTTTGCGAGGTACATTATTGATTTCTCTTTTTACAAAATTTGGTATATGGGTTTATTTTTAAAGTAAGGAATCTAAAGCTACTTATATTTTTGTTTTTTTATGTAGAGAGAGCCACTTGAAATTCTTTCCTTTTGTTTAAAGTGTCGGTTTTTCTTGCTGTGTATATTAAGATTCTAGTAGACAGTTTTTATTCTTACATATTTTTTGCATAAGAAAGGTGTACTTGATAAATATCGCTACAAGCAACAAGTCCTAATATATTTTAAATTTATTGTGTTATTTCACACAAAAATCCTTTGCATACCTTTTACGCTTTATTTAGGCCACCCCAGTTTCCCTAAATAGTCTGTACAAATTAGTTCTACAATATTCTGACGCAATAATACAACGATTTAATCTAAATCAATACATCATATTTATTAACTAACTGTCTATAAAATAAATTCTTTTTATGTTAACAAATAAAATGCCGAGAGCATTAACTACACATTTGCATTTTCCAAAACAAATTAAACACAACATTTTTCCCTAATCAATATTTAGTCATAAGCATACACATTTGTATTTATTATCTCATTATTATTACCGAACACACACATTTTCAATAAAAATAATTAAAGTGAATAATTCATAGGTAATACCCATATCTTTGGTTTGGTATAAATAATGGAAAATATAGCAATGGTAATTATTCCACGCTCTAATAGTGTCCATTAGCAAAATTGACTGATCAAGTAGGTAATTTATAGAGAAGATATTTAGCAATAAATCAGAAGTTTGTGTCAGTTAAAATAAATTATGACTGAAATATATGATTGAAGTAGAACTGCTTGATGTGTCCTACAGTACACATGAATTTAGTAAATTAAATACAGGGTGTTTAAAATTGCAATCTTTAAGTTAAACATTATTTTTAAAGAAAATTTCACAACCACTATATTTTGACCAATCAAATGTGTAATTTTAGTTGCGTTACCATGACAATTCAAGTATTTTTTGGATTTTTCTCCTGAGGTACCCTGGAGCGAATTATAGTGTAAGTTTATTGACCTAATCACAGAATTTGTTTTTACGTCATGCCTGTCATTCACATACATGTTATTTTCTACCAGTTGTAGACGTATGTACCATAATATAAAAAATAATATACGGTTTTAAGTCTCTAAATGACATTTGTATACCATTACAGTTAGTAAAATAATATCTTAGGACTTGAATGGCAGAAGTTATTGAAGAGCAAACGAAAGCTACTCTAAAAATATTATAATTAATATAATAAATAATAAGGGTGATAGAGTGAGCCAAAATAATGTTACAAGTTCATATAAAAAAGTTCTATCGCGATTCCTTAAGGAGTTATTGACCTTCACAGTTAAAATAAAAAAATGTAATATGTTTATAACTATTAAACGGTTGCCACAATAATAATGATATATGGGCATTTAAATCAACTTATACCAATGCTTTTTTCCATATGCAAATGATGCGGAGTAAGTCATAATTACACAGAGTGAGACGTTTTTTTTCTTTTATTGTATGCATTTTTTACAGAGGTAAAAAATTTGACATACTCTGACACAGTGATACGCAAGTAGCCTACCAGAAACCTTTTGAGGATGTTAACCACTCGCGCTGGCGAAACGTCAAGGAAACAAAATCTTCGACGACGGCCGAATAGACCAAAAAATATAAGTTTAGCAGGACATGGCCGCAAAAGCCTTACACAGAATATAATGTGACAAGTTGCCATAATTTTTTTCTTTAAACATTTTCTTACAAAGATATGTGCCCTTAAACGATGCCTTAAATAACTTTTATAGTACTTAGTATAATGAAATCATTTTTTAATATGATAAATACAAGCAAGGATTCTTTAAAATGGTATCCTTCTAAAATATTTGTTTTCATTAGTTCGCCAGCGGAGGACTAACCCTTACACATTAGTGTTAAATATTTTTACACCCTGTATAACAAAGAAATTAAAATAGCAATTTTAAGTAGCTCAAACCCTTAGCTAAAAAAGGTACCCCTGTTTAATGTCAATAAATTAAAGCGTTTTTGACAAAAACAAATTTTTTGTTTAGTGGGGACATCTAAAAACATTAGGCTATTCTGTTGCAAATGGTACTAAAAAACCTACTCATTTTTTTTTAAATTTTTACGACACTAAAAAAATGTTGCAGAAGTGTAAAGGGTCCCATAATCTTTAATAATTAAAGCTAGAGAATGCATAAAATAAGAGGGAGCCCATGTCAAATCGACGAACTAAATTATTAAATACAATTCTATTTAACCAAAAAGTTGTTTTTTTTTAAACTCTTTACTTAATCGATATCGGACAGAAGTACCTTTTTTTTTAGCTAACGGTTTAAGCTTTTCAAAAATGGTTTGACCGGTTTGTAGGCTAACCGATTTCCAATCTTCCCTGACTTTCGGTTTCTATTTTGTTGTTGTAAACAATTTCGTGAGCAGCAACAAATTTTTTGATAGAATTTTACCTGGATAAAAACAAGTAAAAAGCTTGCATTTATTGTTGTCAAAACTAAAAACAAAATTGTTATTTATATTTTTTTCTGCAGCAACAAATTAGCAACAAATCTACTAATTTTAATTAAGTGTATTACACCTTTTAGCGTATATCCATGCTAACTAAACAGAAGTCTGGAACTGTTACCGATTTCTCACAATCGGTTTGAGCAACAAAATCGTTTATTTGGCAACTAATTAGCACTAAATAGAGCTTTTTTAGTCTGCTGCTCTAACCAAAGTCGTATATTTTATAGTATGAAAGTTAGTAATAGTGTCGACTTATCTTTAAACTTCCTGTATTTACTGGTTGAGATATAATCGCAATTTAGGACGCCGACGCCGACGCCACACTATCTACTGCTTTATGACCCGTTTATACTACTGACCATAAAAAAATAAGTTTAATATAAAACATAATGTAAATAGAGCAATAAATGGCAAAGAAAGAGGATGTTTTACAGTTTAATACTACATCCACGTGGCAATAAACCTAAATTATTTATGGCCCCTACATTTTCTTTAAGGAATAAGTTTTAAGTGGCAATCAGTAAATTGCTTATTGATTTTTTATTTGTATTATTATTTTTGAAAGGATATTGCAAATTTATAAATATATTTTTTCATATTGAATTTAATATTCCGGTGTTTGTTATAACAGACTATGTCAAAGAAATTGTGTTTTTAATAGAATATAAAGTTCCAAGAAGATACATGTAGCACATATTATAACTATCTTAATTAGTTTTTAAAAAAATGACGTTTGAGAATGTCATGTTAACCCCCTTTTATCGATTTGGTAAAAAATAAATGAGGATAAAAAGGGCTAATGCGATTTTTTACACATATTTCTGCAGTAAAATACTTGTGGTGGTGGTGGAAACCACTACCTTAAGTTTTAAATTTAAACTTAACACTTGTTTCTCAATATTTTTGGTTAATCTCATCTTTAAACCCGGAAGGGATTTAGGTATTTAAAGTAGTAAAACGTTAAAAAATATATTTTTCCTGCGATTTTCAAGGCAGTCTGACATTTTACTATTAATATTTTAAAAACTATTTGATTTTAAGATAGGATATAATTTAAAAAAAAAAAAGAAATAGGTGTTACTTACGGTTCCCAACAGAGAAACTCGTGGTTCCGCGCGTATGCATCCCTATACGGTCCAACTGGACAGACCCCGAACTTCCCACTTTGTTCGTTCTTTTATCCCTAGAGTTTCCAGGTTGTGGAACCTGCAGCCCGCGGAGGTCTTTCCTTCCCCCAAATCTTCAAGTATTTAAGTCCCGCGTCAACAAACTCCCTCTTACCTCGCTTAAGACACCCACGGTACGTTAGTATTTAGGCTTTTGCCTTCGTGGTTTGTCCAAAGATAAAAAAAAAGTTTAAATTTAAGGCTTAAGATAGGACGTTTTTTTCGCCCTTTCGGGGTCATCCCACCCAGGTCCGACCACCGCCCTCCTGGGTGGTGCATTGCAGCCTGAAGGGTTATTGCACCTTGACCCCTACTCCTTTTCATTCACACACCATTCATTCCATAACTTGGATGGTTGCTGCTCGGTCTTTTCTTAAGATAGTGGTTTCTATTTGAATTATTGAAGTTCTTTACTGCCGAAATTTAATTTCTGTGGCTTTCCGGTAAAACTAAACATGTATTTTTACGATGATTTTTTATCATCATTTGGTTGTTACTAAATCGAAAAAAGTGGTGGTCAACATGACATTTTTGAACGCCATTTTCTTAAAAACCAATTTAGATAGGTATAATATATGAGACATGTATTTTCCTTAGAATTACCAGTAGAATTGATTAAAAATATATATATAAAGGCTGTTCGGGGTATGTATAGGGGTCAAATAAGGCCACAGTATACAATTAGTTTAGCCTATACAGGGTGTTTCAAAAAGTGTGACGTATAAAAGTTATATTTTTTTAAATGGAACACCCTTATTTTATGACGGTTTAAGATTTTCATTAAAAAAATAACCGTATTATCCATTAGGCTGACTAGGATACAGCCCAGGGCCCCATGAAAAAATATAGACGCCAGACAGGGGAGTAATAGGCGTAATTTTATTTCGGGTGGTGAAGTAAAGCAGTAAGGTGCCTAGCAGTCAAAATAGGCGCTAGGGAGGAAGGGACCCTTTTTTTTGCTCTTTAAAAATTTTTTGGTGGAAAATAGGCGCTCCTAGAATTCTAGCCTAGGGCGCCTCAAACAGTTAATACGGCCCTGAACATTATGTGACCTAAAACTCTTTGTTTCGTTTATCCATATTAAATTTGTAACATTTTTAAAGCAACTTATTATGTAATCAGATGATTTTCGCTGGGATATTTGTCGATACTAATATCGATTAAAAATATTTTAGTCAGTTGGCTACAAATTTTGGTAATTTTAAATAAAAACCCTTCCTCTGCAACAACAAGATGATATAATACTGGTAGATCTGAAAATTGTTTACTTTAGTCGAGAGTTTATGCTAAAAAATATCCCAGCAGAAATCATCTATCTAATTACCTAAAAACTTGCTCTAAAACATGTGACAAATTGATTATGAAGAAATAAAAAAACGAGTTTTAGGTCACAGAATGTCATTATAACTATTTAGAGGCATTATTAGAATTGTTTAAAAACACAAGTTTTATCATTACCACATTCTGCTGCAATAAGTATTATTCGAAGTAGCATTATAAGCAAAAAATTAAATTTTGTCTGTAAAGGTCAGCAAAAGTGGCAGATATTAAAAACGTTTTTAAATTTGTGCTGTTTTCAAAAAAATCTTAATTAATAATGGCTTAGTAAACAGCAGTGCTCGATTTACCAGCAGGCTAAGTAGGCTAAAGCCTAAGGCGGCAAATTTTTAGAGGGCGACAAATTAACTTTGTAAATGTTTCATTTTGATGTAGAAAAAAAACGACAATAATTATTGGTATTAAGGTAGTAAGTAAATATGTATGTTTTTTAGGTAGAGACCTTTGACCTTTTTTTGGTCATAATTTTTTTTTACGTTCGAACGTTACGTGTGGACTAAGGTATCAAAATTTAGGGGCGCCAAAAATTAATAGCATATGAGCGGCAAATTAGTAAATCCGTCACTGGTAAACAGACATGGCTATATCACAGCGTCCTAAGATTAAAATTGACATTTGGAATAAAAATATCTAAAAACGGCATTTAGTAAAAAAGTATAAAAAATAGGTATAGACATCCTATATACTATTTAAAAGGATATATTATTTATCATCGTATGGTGTAATAAAATACAGGGTGTTCCATTTAAAATAAGAGCGTTTTTGCTATTTGATTTCCTAAAAAGTAAAATTACTTTTTGAACACCCTGTACATTATTTGATCTTGACATGACCTACGTATGATATGGCACACTCTTCCTAATTTTGTAACAAACTTTAAAGTTTAAAGTGTTAAAGTAAAATTAATCTAATTAAACCTCTGCATTAAAAAAAAATTAAATATCACAAAAAGGAATAAAACAGACACTTGCTATAAACAAACTTAAGATATTTTTTAAGTAGAATCTAGAACCGTCATTAAATATAGGATGTTCCATTTTAAAAATATAACTTTGATACGTCATACTTTTTTCAGACACCCTGTATGGGCTAAACTAATTTTATACTGTGGCCTTATTTGACTCCTATATGTTTTCCAATCCACTTTTTTAAAAATCCCCATGATTATCCAGCTACACACCGTGTCGAATATGGTCTTTAATAATTTATGTTATATGGCGCCCAAATCTAAGAAATAATTAAATTTTAAATCGGTATAATATAACAGCAGTTGCTGTAAGTAGTAGGTTTACTTAAATAATGTGTTTTTTTGCTCTTTTTAATTCTTAGTCATTTTTTTATATTACTTTGACATACAAACATGAATTTTGTATGGCTCCCAAGTTTTCTCTAAATGAACACTTTTAAGTAAAAGTAAGTAAATTATTTATTGATTTTTTCATAGGTAACGTTTTAAAGTTTACCTTATACTTTATTTATTTATAAACATTCGTATTAAAAACTCTGTTGTATGTCCTAGTTTAACTTGTAGTTTCATGATTAATTTGAAGATCGAAAGTAGATCTTCCTTTTTATTTAATTAAAAGTTTCTGTTCAAAAACCAAACTGTAGTAGGAATTCCACCGCATTTACTTCCACCTGTGAATCCATTTCTAAATTATCACATAACTCGTAACATACGAACTAATTAATCATACTGGTTAAAATCAAACGTATAATCATCATCAACACAAAATATTGCTTCAAAAACTCTACTACTAGGACTTTACCGCTTGACCTGCGACTTCTTCCTAGAGACACGTAAATTTGTGCCCACTTTCTCTCAGAGACAAGAATGAGACGAGCAACTAAATGTAAATAAATTATCCGAGAGAGATAGCTGCTGGGCCTTCCTTGTCTGTCTTCAAGGAAGGTAAACGCAGATGGCGCGTGAGTCGACTTTATCGTTTGCCGGCCAAATTCAAATTATATAGCTGTGCTATTTTGCCCTTAATGTTAGGTACTTGTTTTTGTTTCCTATTAATATAAAATATTGGGGTTTAGTTCAATAATTACACACACCTAATTAAAAATGTCATTTATTTGGTTTTTATAAAGATTTTTCTTTCTGTGTCAATGTCAATGTCAATATTACCTTAAATTATCTGTTGAAAAGCACAAATTTAATATGTACACTGTGATCACTAATAAAAGTCAATATTCAAAGTCCAATTAAAGGTAGAAACACACAATAAATCACAGAAAATGTAAACAAACTGTCCAAACAAATCGGCCATTGAAAAATATCAAACACAAATATCGAATAACATTTTGGCGTGATTGCCTGCGGCAACGTTTGTCAAGTTAAAAATATTCGATTCTTGGTATATTTTCTTTCTCTTAATTAGATGTAAGCCAAAAAAGGATATTAAGTTTACATGCAGAAATTGTAAACAACTTGGCAACCAGGGCAAAGCGATGATTGCTCTATCTACGATAGCCTGCCATGATGAAAGACAAAGGCATATTTATTGGAACTTGCGTTAAACTAGAAAGAGATAAATACAATGGACAAATTGTTAGGACCAGTTACTCGTCTCATTGTTGTCTCTGTTTCTGTACTGATTTAGCGTAAAGCAGACGTATGTTGTTTGGGCAAAATACATGGATAAAGCGGGCAGAATTCTCGCGTTCCCCAAATCCCCGGATTGGGAAAAAACTTTTGACATTTAGGCGTTGCCGCGTGAGTGACTTAGAAGAACGTTTTTAGCAGAGTGTTTAAAAGTGTTTTAATATCTAAAATTAACTTATATTTAACAAAATCGTTGTTTTTCTTTATTTGAAGGGTGGGCACGTTCCTCTGTGCCATTTAGTACCAGCCGCGACTGCCATTAACCTGCTGTCTTTTACATATCAGAGGGAATCTTAGAACGTAGTATTAGTAATCTGTTATCTGTTATATACATTATACGATATAACTTGGTGAACTAAGAAGACTGCTTAATTTTGTAAATGTAGTATTTTTTTTTTGTAAATGCAAACCTTTACTTTAATGTTTATTGTATACGATAATTGAGTAAAATTTTATAATTCATTTAGCTTTATTTAAAAATAATACAAGTTAACAATAGAACAAAATGTAGTTAATAAATTATATAAGGATATTGATTAAGTGATAAATTAATATTTAGGTAAATTTTAAAAAGCCTAAATTTAAAAGTGGTCCAAGAGAAGCATTAAATTTAAACTTTTGGATATAAGCATCTGTTTAGTATTTAAAAATACTAAACAGATTTCGTCCAATATTCAAGAAAGTTTTAATAAAAAGTTTGATATTGCGTATTTGTTAGATTGTTCTTCATGGCTCCTAAACTTTTTAACTAGCTTTATGTGCGAAAGGCCAAGGTTACATAAATTTAAAGAAAAAGAGGAAAAAGGAAACCCGGATAATTTAATGTCTACTATACGTGCCACAAAGTGGTGGTGCAAAAGGAATTTAGAAGGTATATGTTATATTGAGCTCAGACTACCTTATTTTAATTGAAATTAGGAAACTTATTTATCCTCGTATTAAAGGGCTTAAAAGTAAGTTGATGGAAAAACTGCTTAAAGAAGTAAAGAAATACTTATTAGAAAACGTTTTTACTACGGTTACATACTGGGTGCATTGCCAGACTGGCCATGGAAAATCCCATGTAAATTTTGATCCGTGGGTACATACAAAACCTGTTCTTCTTTAAATTTTTTCACAAACACGATAATAGTTTACTTTAATTCTTGGCAAATCTGCTTCAAGTATGATAAACCCTAGAAATAAGATTTTTTGCATAGTATTCTTGTATTAAAATTTCGCCCAAAAATCAAGCCCATTATATCTAACGACATTTTACTTTTTCAAAAGGTCATTTTGGCTCTAACTGCAGAGAAGAGACTAAAGATTACATTAGAAAAGAAGTATTGCGAAGCTAATTTATGTAGAGAAAACATCATCTAAGCTAATTAAAACTTAACAACAATTATTGCAATAAATTAAGCTCTTCAGGCAAAATGTTCTAAATTTTTTGTAGGATTAGTTTCTGTAAATACATTAAAAAGCTAAAAGTACAAATTAGAAAAAAAAATAGGCAACAGTCAAAACCAGATATAGACGGCATCGCTTTTAACGTAAGGGTAAAAGGTGATTATGCATATGAATCAAATTAAAAACAAAAGAAACAGTTAGCTACCAAAATACTATTTTCGAGAAAAAAAATTTAAAGCCCCTTATTTCTTCAAAGAACTACCCATAGATAGACAACATAATATAAAAAAACAAAAATTAAGAATAAATAAAAATAAACCATAATTTGCCTTTTAAATAAATAAGAAGAGAATCAAAAATCGTCATTTACCGAATTTACTAAGGTGGAACGTGATTATTTTTTTTATTTGGATTTTATTTTATGTTGTTTATGAATACTTTTAAAATTGCTTAAAGTTGCTTCTCCATTTTCCCAAAACGAAGGAAGATACAAAAAACTAAAGGGGATCGAATTTGGGACATATACAATGTGTATAAGTTAGAAGGGAAAAATACTTCTTAGCTCGAAAGAGAAATCCAAGCTTTTTGAAGCTGCCGTGGCTATAAATATAATGTGTTTATGCCAGTTAAGGTTATTCTCATATGTGAGGCCCACAGGACTGAAAATGTCTTTGCCTTGCAAAACCTGGCCGCTTATAAGTAAATGATGTGTATTTAAGAGATTTTTGGGCAATCTTGCGTTTGCTCTCCAAATTAGGTTTAAAGATTGGTTCACGAACCTGAAGTGAAAGATACTATCGTAGGGAAAACTATAAATGGAATTAGTTGAGAGAAGGTCACATTTTGGCATTTACTTGGTGAAAGCTTGAATAGTGGTTATCCACAATAACTGATATCTGTCGATCAGAAAGATAACTAGAGAGCCAAGAATAGAGTTTACTTGAAAGACCGGACGGAAGTTTATTAAGAAGCGCGCCATGCCAGACCTGGTCAAAAGCTTTGGATTAGATATATTAAAAGCAACGATCTGGAAGTTACCTAGAAACTCAAGAGACTTGTTCCAGCTATGTGATACGAAGAAAATAAAATCTGCTGTAGGTCTTTTGTGGCGAAATCGATACTGCCTGTCATGTAAAATTTTGTGTTTCTTTAAATTCCTTAGGCTTTGTAAATTAATGAATTTCTTCATTACTTTACAAAGGTCGGTAGATTATTCACAATATTAGTTTTTTTTTTTTTTATATAAAATAATCTAGCCCACTGATCGAAATGGATTGCCAATGTTATAGCGCGAAACAAAAGTTACATTTCATGGGCAAAAAAACCGGTTTGTGTGCAAGCAAGTTGAGGGTAAACGCACCTGGTGCCAAACAGACTATCGGCATTATCGAAAAAATTTGTCGACGGCGTCCTGGTTTTCTGTTCGAAGTACGGTAGCTAATAAGCGTTACGGTCAGACCGCGGACGAAGGGTACGGGGTGCCGGTGTTTGTATTTTGACACGGCTTTTAAGTGCGCATGTTCGTCCACCCATCCATTTGTTTACTGCGCGAGGTAAAAATCCGAAAAATGCTTCTTGCCACTGCGGATCTAAATGTAGGTTATCTGTGATCTAGCCTTACTGCAATTATTTTTGCTAGGGAGTTAATTTTTTAAAGATCAATAATTATCTTATTTTTAAAAATAACCATAACTTGTGTTACACTTTTTAAAGATAAAAATTCAATTTTAGGAAAAAAAAGAATACAGGATGTTCCATTTAAAATAACAAAGGTTTCCGATATTGAAAAATCGTCCATTTTGTTTTTGTGCTAATAGAATGTCACAACGAAATGACGATAGAATAGTTATTTTTGTACCAAGGGCGTAAAATAGCACTTTTACGCCCGCGGCTGAAAGTTATTGCCCGAGCTCTGCGAGGGCAACAATCAGCTTTACACCAGAGGTGCAAACAATATTTTTTGTACGATTAAAATTATTATACAAGCATTCCCTGCAGTTAGAAGAAAATTTTCCAGCTTTTAATGTTTTAAATTGTAATCAGTATACTTTTAACAAATGTTTAATTAAATAAATTGTTGTTTAACCAAAAAAATATCGGTCAGTATTTAATTTTATTATTGTTTTATAAATTTATAAATACGGGCGTTTTTAAACCTTTTTTTGCCCTAGGGTGTAAAAGTGCTATTTTACGCCCTCATTTATAAATGCGGGTGTTTCTGATATTTTTTGCCTTAGGGCGTAAAAGTGCAATTGTACGCGCTTAAATGGGGGCTTATATTTGTATTTTACGCCCAGTTGTACAAAAAAAAAACTTTAAAAGAAATCCAAGGCTTTCTGCACAAACCGTATCTTGATATCTTTATTTGTTCCAAAATTATCATAAATCAAAACTGGTTAAAATATAGATGGGTACCTTGTATAAAAATAACATAAAAATTTTAAAAATCAAATAAATTTATGCTCAGTCGTAAAGTTTAATTATTGATAATGCATTGTATAACTTTAATAAAAGACACAAAGCAATATGTTATGTGGTTTGTGTCAGTCAATATTGTGTATGTAACAATATGCAGTAATGCATTGTTTATGATCTATGCTGCATATTGAATAATTTACAACGGGTGTGTAATTTTGTGACATTCTCTAATTATACAGGGTGTTTCAAGACTATGAGATCATACTTCAAGGTATGATTCCTTATGTTATTTTATGAAAAAAACTTCTTAATAAAGATATGTCCGGAGATGCTTCCTTACTGAGATACAAGGCGTTAAAATTTAAGAGAAAATCAGTTTTTTTTTAATTTTTAATATGTTTGGGCTGATTTGGATAAAATTTGGTACCTTTATTTAAAGTAATAAGGCGCTTATTTAGCCTCTAACCAGATTGTCATTATTGGGTCCAGTAGCGTCTCAGTGGGCACCGCAATTTGCAATGTTGAGAAAAAGTACGCCACTGACTTTGACGTTTAATATTTTTTTATAATTATGCAATTATTAATACAACTTTTTAAATTTTTTGTTTGTTTTTTGTATCTACCTTTGTTTTTGAGACGAAAATATATTAAAGCCACTTTAGTTTCTTCTAAAAAGTACCCATAGACATGATATAAAAAGCAAAATTAAAAAAACAATTATTTGCTTTAAAATAAATTAGCAGTCGTGTTTTAAATAGAAAATTGTCATCATCCCTATTTACTAAGATCGAAATTCTTTATTTGTTAATTTTAAATTTTATTTCAGGTATGCTGTTTAGGGCTACTTCTTAGAATGACTTAATGTGGCTTTATTTTTTTTCTCAAAAGCTAAGCAAGATACAAAAAAAACTACAAAAAATTAAAAGGTTGTATTATTAATTGCCTAACTACAACAAAAAATAGAAAAAAAGTCAGTGGCCTACTTTTTTTCCCAATAATATAAGTTGCGATGCCCACTGATACGCCACTAAACAATCTGGTTAGGGCTAAATAAGTCCCTTATTACTCTTAATAAATGAACTAAATTTTATCCAAATTGATCGAAGAATATTATAAATATTTAGGATAAACAGTATTTTAATTAATTTTTAATGCCTGCATGTATCTCAGTAAGAAAGCAACTTCGGACATATGTTTATAGGAACTTTTTTTCATAAAATAATATAAGAAATCACACCTTAAAGTTTAATCCTATAGTTCTGAAACACCCTGTATATGTAGCAAATATTTACAGATACAATATACAGGGTGATCAAACTTAAGTCGGCACTATTGCTTACTTATTTATTATTAAAGATACGAAGTCGGTTAAATTAGTGAAGTTGTAGTATTTTTTCCGCTAATTAACGAGCTGCCAACAGAAAAACAATTGGAACACCCTGCATATTATATCAATATTCGAAAGATATATCAAAGAGCTTTTAAAAAAGGCAACATGTGATATATTTGATATAATTTTTAATAGTTTGGAAATATGGCCATTCTCAGAAGTTTTATAGTAAACTGGCATTTTTAAAATAAAACACTCTGTATATTGCATTATCATTAAACAGATATTTAATGTTTTGAAAAATTTTACCTTTGATATGTCTATCTTGTATAGTTTAAAAAATGTGGCCATTCAAATCTAAAGATTATGTTAAATTTTCATTTAAAATCATAAAGCTCTAAGCTATAAGCACTAAGTTTAATGTCGAAGATAAAATAGACACTATATCTATTATATTTTAGATTTGATTGGCCATATTCTCAAAACAATAAGAGGTAGACATATGAAATGTGATATTTCCTTAAAGCTCTTGAAAATATCTATTTAACAGGGATGCAATATACAGAGTGTTTTATTTAAAAAATGTGATTTTACTATTAAATTTCCAAGGATGACTATATTTTTGAAACTAATGCAACACTGAAACAATAAATTCTATTTGTGTTAGTAACCACTATGGTTTTACACTCGTCAACCGTCAATATTACAATCATTATCCAAAAGACAATAAATTTAATTATTAGCATATTAAAATAAGTATCACATTAACAATGTAAATATTCTTGTTCATTCTTTATATATATATATATATATATATATATATATATATATATATATATATATATATATATATATATATATATATATATATATATATATATATATATATATATATATATATATATATACCAGGTGTCAATTTGTAAGGGGGACACTTAAAATGAATATTTTTAGCCTTCTTGTTTCAACCCCTAGGAGGGGTAGATGTCACCCTTAGAATATTAAATGGGAATGGGGGTCAAGTGATACATCATTTTAAAGCTCCTGACGAGTACTTTATAACCCTAGAATATGAAGTCAATATCTTCACCTATTACAAAATGGCGGTACTTTAAAAATTACCTAAATACCTGATTTGGATGGTCATATTTCTACCCTGTATATTACTACCAGTATCACCATTAAAAAGACCTTTAAAAGAGCTTTAAGAAAACACCACATTAGGTACATCTAACTTTATTAGTTTCGGAAATATGGCCATCCAAATCATATATATATATATATATATATATATATATATATATATATATATATATATATATATATATATATATATATATATATATATATATATGATAAGGAAGTTAGCAATAGCACTGAGTAAAGAATGATCACACTGTACAATACACATATACAAGGAAAACAAATTAGAACCGCAAATGGCAGACGAACCGGTTATTCCATACACAGAAAACACCGTCATTGTTTAAAATTTACCTAAAAGTGATTTTAATTTTTTTTTTTAACAAAGCGAGATACGAAGAAAATATAAAAGACTTACATGTGGCATTTTAAATTGATATATCGGAAAAATATATGTAAAAACCATATAAAAGTCAGTGGGGTACTTTTTTTCTCAATAATATTGTCTGTGGTGCCCAGTGACATGCCACTGGACCCGATAATCTTAGTTAAGGTAAAGCTTTACAACCGCCTTATTACACTAAATAGATGTACCAAATTTCATTAAAATCGGTTAATGCGTTGTTAAGATATTAAAAAATACTGACTTTTTTAAACAATTTAAGGCCATGTATCTTAGAAATGAAGCAAGTCACGACCTATGTTCATAGAAACTTTTTTATAAAAAGATATAAGAAATTACCGTCCTAAGTTTACTACGGTATTCAGGAAACACCCTGTGTATCCGTTATTTTATTAAGGTCGTGGAAGATATCGAAAGCGCGGGTAGTGCTTTAGTGGCTTTGTTTTACCATTAAAGATTTGTAGGACACTTCAGAGAAACAAAGCGTAAAGTAGAAAAAACCAGAGCAATGTTTAAACAAATAAAGTACATTCTTTGTAAACTAGTTCTTTTTTAATCTGTAAAATATTGTAAACTGTGCCATTTTTGTTCTTTAAACAATCTACAATAAAAACCATACCGTGGTGACACTACCGTGTTGTCTAAAAAAAAGGTGCTGTGAAATGCAAAAACTGCATGTTTCAGTGCTTGGATAACGTTGATGGAACACGACAATAATGGGTTAAACATCCAGTAACCCGGCATTCACGGTACACTGGTATTTAGGCATAAGCCTTCGTGAGATGTCACAAAGATAAAAAAAAATAATAAATACTAGAGAAAAGATAGTTTGTTAAGACGAATCTTAAATATTTTAGGTATCTGCAATTTTTTAAAATACCACAATTTAATTTTTTAAAGTTTTTTTACGCTATTTAGTTTTTAGATTTTCATATTAATAAAACTGTAAAAGTGGTATTTATTTTAAGATAGTATCCACAACAAAAGTTATTTGCCCAAAATAAAGTAAAATTAAAGAACAAAAAAGGAAATTCGAAAAGAGTCGAAAGTGCTTTCGACATAATTGATATTTATTGCCTGACAGTGAAGCCAAAATGATAAAAAAAAAGGTTTTTTCTATTTTATTTTACCTCGAGGATAAAATGTTCTCCCTAGGGCATTTTTTCTTAATTCTAGGTGATTTTTGCCTTTTTTTGTTCAAGTGTATATCCAGACCCACACATGCTGTCTACACCTTTTTTATAAGATTACTGTCCTTAGAATAATATTACATAAGCTTAAAATCTGAATAAACGTTTAATTGGAGCAAAAATATATTTTTCTTGTATAGAAAATATGGAAAAGTGTATTTTTTAACTTAGATTGTATAGTTGGGGCCAGACATATTTTATTCGAAAAGCAATGCCGCAGAGTACGCTAAAAAATAATAATATAAACAAACGCTTTTGTAAACAATAAGCTATTGGAGTAAAAAATGTTAAACCCGATGAGTTTTTGATTCCTCATGCCACGCGTCAGGTTTTATGGTAGGACAGAGACGAAATAGTACGTAATACGTACGTTATACATATAAAAAATATGTTTTAAATTGAAATATGTAAACTTAATAAGGTCACATTTTATATTAATCTGGCAAAAGTATCTTATACTATTCGATTCCACATGCCCAAAACATCTTATATTATTTTTATGTTTAAGATTTATATATAAAAAATGTTTTAAATTAAAATATGTAAACTTAATAAGGTCACATTTTATATGAAACCTATTTTAGAAAATTGAATTTAAGGAGAAATATTCACGTCTCAAATCTTATTACCTCATGTTTTTCTGTCGTTTTACTTGATGAAAATATATATTTTTTCATTATACGTGTGACGTTGTGTTTACCATTTTTCTTCATTCGTCCAAGTCCAGTGTTTTTATTTCAAAAGGTTATTTGTCTTGATTAAAGCCCAAGAAATTTTTACTGTTGAAGGTTAAGTTTGTATATATAAAGTGTTACTGAATGTTAAGAAAAATTAAGGGCAGATTTTACATCCTAAAATACATAATTTGTGTTTAAAAATGGTCCTTTTTCATGATACAAGGAGTTCAAAATTTTTCGTTCCTAATATTTAGGTTACGGGATTCAGTACCTGCAATGTATCATTTAATGGCACATTTACACAAACTAGTACCTAGGTACACAAAGTCGGTTTATTTAGGGTAGCGACATTCGGCCATATTGCTTTGACGTGTGATGACGTCACATCTCCCATTTTTCGGCCATGTTGTTCCGTGCCGGATATTTACAGTTTATTGTATTATTAGAACAACCGTTTACACAACAGTTTGTAATTATTATTAAGTTGTGAATTCTTTCACCTTAAATAAAAACATTTGGAATTACATTTCTAAACAAATATCACTGGATTAATCATCGGCTTTGATTTTTCCACTCTTGCCAACTTTTCTCCGTGGAGTGTTCTTTCTTGCGATCCCGACCTCGAACCGCCTAAAAGTTGAGGATATGTCGGAACCTATTCCCAGTATAAATATAAACTAACCTTGGTAGGTACAGAGCATTTTTGGGATTTGACCTAAACTTAAAATATAAAAGAAGAAAATAAAATCTGAAAAATAGTTGGATTGTTATGGTAACGAAACTAAAATTACATATTTTATTGGTCAAAAAATAGTGGTGTAAAATTTTCGGGAGTAATTACACAAGTGCATCAAGGTTATCGATAATTTTGCTTGAAAGCGTATTGATTAAAAACTACTAGAGTTCATTTTCATATTTTGCTTCTTCGGAGACGGGCTCTTATATTGTGAAAACGAACAAGAGTAGTTTTTAAAAGGCAGTACACTTGAAAGCTAAATTATCTGATTATTTTAAAGCACAAGTGTAATTCGGAAGAAAGTGAAACTATTAAATAAAGGATTTATAATTTTCTAAACAATTTATTTAAAAATACAACAAAACCCAATCTGAAAATTTTGTATACATAAATGTTTGCAAAATTTATGAAATGCCAAACGACATATTAAATAAATAAAGCTGTTGTTAGGATGTGGTTAGTTCTAGTTCAACAGTTAAAAACATGACAGTGCAAATTTCGGTTTCCACTATGCAATTATCGCTGTAATCAAGCGATAATTGTCGAGTAGACAAATAGATGAGTGTAATTTTCAGTAAAATTCTCGGTTTTGTGTTTTTATTTGATTATTGCTACCCATTAACTATTTTCCAAAAAAATCTTGCTCAAAATGTGTTAGGTAATTTAATAGATTAAATTTATAGGTCTTATGATATAATATCTGTAAAAAAACACTCTTTTTTAAATTATTATTTTGTAATGGCCTATATAAACAGGGTGATTCAAAAATCGATTATAAAACTTTAGGCAGTGATTTTATTTGATGAAATAACACAGCCACACAAATAAAAAAAGTTCCAGCTTTGAAAGAAAGACCATGGTTTCTCTATGTTTTTGGGGTCGATGAATCCGAATCTAAGGTCAATTTGACCCTATCAGGTCATGGTCAAGGTCAATTACAGCTCTACAACAACAAAAAAATTAAAGGTCTCGAAAGACTAGATCATGGTATTTTTATGTTTTTAGGGTTGCTGAATCCGAATATTGTGGTCGGTTTGACCCCCATGATGTCAAGGTCATTATTTAAAGGTTAAAGTATCAAAATTTATCAAAAATAAACCACAATCGTAGTACATATCATTTAGAGTCGCTGAATTCGAATCTGAGTTCAGTTTGACCCTATTAGGCCATGGTTAGGTCATTTTAAGGTCAGCAGCCCAAAAAATCCTGAAGATATCATGATTGTTGTTTATTTTTGATACCTTCTGATGATTTGACTTTGATCTCAACCTGATGGGGTCAATTTGACAACAGATTCGGAATCAGCGACCCCAAAAACATAAAGGTACCAAGATTGTGGTCTGTTTTTCGACAAATTTTGATGATTTGACCTTGATATAACCTTGAATCGACCTAATGGGGTCAAGAGATCAAGTTGACTTCGGATTCTAACAACATAAAAATACTACGATTGTGATCTATTTTCGATGAACTTTGAGCTTGAGAATAACCTTGGCCGTGACCTGATGGGGTACGAACCGACCCCAGATTCAGATTAAGCGACCCCAAAAACATAAAGAAACCATAGTCTTTCTTTCAGAGCTGAAACTTTTGTTTATTTGTGTAGCTGTGATAATTCACATTAATTGTGTTTGTGTGTTTATCTCCTTATCTACAATTAGTCATTATTTTTGAGTTTCGATAGTTTCTTTTTATATATTTTTTCAAACTTAAATTTAATTCAACACAAAAACATGCTATGAAGATATCAAAAACACTTAGCTGCAGATTTCATTGCTTTTGCGCAATTTATTTTAGTCAAGAAGTTGATTTCCTGCGAAAAAGAGTTACAACCCTCCCAAAAATATGGTTAATGACCTAAACGATCCGGAATGGCTTTTTGAAAAAGACGTATTTCAGACTTTTTCTGCAAAAAAATACAATTACGCGAAGTTGACATTATTTAAACAAAATCGCATTTTTTAGTTACTTAAAAAATCTAATTACCAAAATAATAAACTTATAAAATTGCATAACTCTATTAAGTACCTAAATGAGAAGAGCTCTACAAAGTAAAAAAGACTTTAAATCAATTATTTAAACTATTTTACCGCCTATTATGACAACCGAAACGCGTATATAAACTAATAATTATTAAATTATTACCATTTTGAAAAAAGTTGATGCTAATTTTATTATCCCGAAATTATATAGTCTAAGAGCCAGTGGATAGCAGAGCGTCAGTATTTAATCAAACCTCATATTTTGCTTAATGACTCTCCTGAACCTTACATGAGATAGGGCTTTACTAAGCTGAGCAAAGCTAGCTATGACGTCACTCAGGTAAGACAGGTAAAGTTCTCGCCAGTAGAGAAGATGCCACGGTGTCACCAGTTCTGTCTCACATTCAATTATTCTCCTTTTTGTTGCTCGCACACTATGTAAACGACGCGTTTAGACAGCGATAGTTGATAGCCGTTTTTATTTGTATGACGCTTGTAGCATCTTTGTAGCTGGTTTTTAGTCTACCTAAATCTAACCAAGTTCGGTAGTATTTCATCAAACCTGCTGTTTGGATACATTGAAGAGTATATTTAATGCGACCATAAAAAAATAAATATTGGCAGACGATTTAGCTGGTTGTAATTTCGTGGCAGACTTTTTGTTTTTTTAAATGTCAAAAAGTCTGCGCTGTCTAAAATAACAACCAGCTAAATCGTCTGTAAATATTTTTTTATTGCATTAAACATACTCTTCAATGCGTCCAAACGGCAGCTTTGTAACATACTGCCAAACTCGGTCAAATTTAGGTACCTGTATTATCTGAATGACGACATAGCTACGCCAACCCTTGCTCGGCTTAGTGAAGCCCCATCTTAAGTAAGGTAGGTATAGGAGAGTCATTAAGCAAAATTTGAGCTTTGGTAATATACTGACGACCGGCCATCCACTGCCTCTTAGACTAATATTCTTTGAATTGTCTAGATGACACTAGAGTTTTTTTCAAATTTTTAAATTAATAATAATTGCATAAAAAACTATTTAGAACCTATGCTCGCTACAACGTTAAGTAAACATTTTAAATATTGGAGCTTCAATTCTGGAAAGCTATTACTTTTTACTATTTTTTCTAAAATTTTCTGCTTTTTCAGACACTTTCATAATATTTTAGCTTATACTTTTTAAGATTTTGGCATTAAGCTGACAACCATTTTTTTCTCAGTTTTTGTTAATAAATATATTTTTTTTTGCAGAAAATATCCAAAATACGTCTTTTTCTATATTCCGGATCGTTTAAGCTATAATAGTAATTAATGTAACAAGTGCATAAAGTACCTGATACTTTTTTAATGGGAAGAGTGACAGCACGAGCCGTTAGGCGAGTGCGGCAATTCCATGAGTAAAAAAACGACAATTTATGCATGTGTTACATACTATATTTTTTCCACGACCTTATAAAAATTTCCCAAATACCATTTTATACACGTTTTATTTATCTAAACTTATGAATTTTAATTTTTGCAGCACAACCTTTATGTTGCAAAAAAAATCATAACTTCCTTATTTTTAAGAGACAATTATCCTCTTCATAACTATTCAATAAATATTAAATTTTAGAAAATTGTACTTACTTTTGGTATAAATAATACCAAAACAGTATAAATTCCTTTTAAATTTCTTAGTCATTTAAATTCATGTTTACTATTAGGTTTTAATATATTTTTTTAATTTACTAGCAAACTGTCAACTTTTAAAACACATGAACTAAAAGAAATAATGACGTAATCAAAGGTAACTTGACAGTTTATGTCGCGTTAACTGATAAATTGATATTTAAGTTTATTGTAGTAGGCCTTGAATAAAACACTAATTCAGAGTGTGAAAAAAAGCTTCGAATTGTTAAAAAAGTTACTAGCTAAGGCTGTGCAAATGTACCTTTAAATGACTACCCAAATGAATATAACGTATTATTACCTATTAAAAAATACATTTTATTTTCAGACACAAGTGAATGTAACATACAAAAGAAATAGTGAAAAAATGGAGGAGGGTAAAAAACATTCGACGGGTGGACTAACCATAGACCGAGCAGCCTTTCTTATACTCCGTGTCAAAAAGGCCTTTAAGAAGAAAAAATTACAAAAGAAAAGAACGTGAAAAGAAGTAAGTATTTGGCAAGGTGTTCATTTAGATTTTATATTACTATAAAATAAATATTTACAGTGTATGTCACAATGCCTGCCTCCGATATAATTCTTTTTATAACGAATTCTTTTTAGTTTTTGTATACAGGGTGGCTCACCATATTCGACACGGTCTGTAGCTGGATAACCATGGGGTTTTTAAAAAGGGAAATACTGGAACATATACAGGTCAAATAAGGCCACAGTATCAAATTAATTTAGTCTATACGGTTCTCAAAAAATTTGAAGTATCAAAGTTATATCTTTTTAAAATGATACAACCCATATTTTATGACGGTTTTAGATTCTACATAAAAAAATAATATAAGTTTGTTAATAGTACCAAGTGTATAATTTTATTCGTTTTTGTGATATTTGATTTTTTTCAAAATGCAGGGGTGCGATTAAATTTATTTTATTTTAACAATATAAAGTCCTTAAACTTTAAAATTTGTTGCAAAACTAGGAAAAGTCTGCCTTATTATACGTAGGTCATATCGAGATATAGATTATACAGGGTGATCAAAAAATAATTTTAATTTTTTAGAAAGTCAAATAGCAATATCTCTCTTATTTTAAATGAAACACTCTGTATTTTTTTACACCACATGATGACAAACCAAATGCTCTTTCAAATAGGTTGCCTATACCTATCTTTTATACTTTTTAAGTAAATTCCGTTTTAACATATTTTTATTCCAAATGTCTATTTAAATGTAAGTAGGCTGTGATATAGCTATGCCTATTTACTAAGCCGTTATTGCAAAATGTAAATTTGTTGGAAAATAGCACAAAATTAAAATATTTTGTATTATCTGCCACTATTTTTAAAATTCACAGAAAAAAATCATTAGTTGCTTATAATGCTACTTTTATTAACACTTATTTTAGCTGAATGTGGTAATGATAAAACTTGTGTTTTTAAACAATCCTAATAACGCCTCTGGTCAGTTATGACGACATTCTGTGACCTATAACTCGTTTCTTTCATTATCCATAATCACTGTGTCAAATTTTTTAAAGCAACTATTAAGGTTATCAGATGGTTTCTCCTGGAATATTTTTTTAGGATTAACTGTAGACTAAAGTAAACCATTTTTTCACATCCTACCAGTATTATATCATCTTGTTGTTGTAGAAGAAGGGTTTTCATTTAAAATCATCAAAATTTCTTTTAAACTGACTAAAACACTAGAAATCAATAAATGGTCGTTGTTATTTTCTTAAGAAAAATATTAATGGCTGCTATGTCACAGCCAACTTTAATTTAAATAAACATTTGGACTAAAAATTTGTAAAAACAGATTTTACTAAAAAAGCACAAAAGATAGGTATAGGCAACCTATACACTATTTGAAAGAGTATTTTATTTGTCATCATGTGACGTAAAAAGAATGTTACTTAAAATAAGAGAGATATTGCTATTCGACTCTCTGAAAAATTGAAATTATTTTTTGATCACCCTGTACAATATTTGATCTTGATTTGACCTATGTATGATATGGCAGACTTTTTTAATCTTGTTACACATTTTAAAGTTTAAAAGTGTTAAAGTAAAATTAATTTAATTTTACCTCTGCATTTTTCAAAAAAATCAAATATCACAAAAACGAATAAAATTAGACACTTAGTACTATAAACAAACTTGAGTTATTTTTTAAAGTAGAATCTTAAACTGTCATAAAATATAGGGTGTTCCATTTAAAAAAATATAATTTTGATATGTCATACTTTTTTGAGACTATATTGTGTATAGTATAGACTAAAATAATTTTATACTGTGGTCATATCCGACCTGTATATGTTCCAGTATTTATTTATTTTTTAAACCCTATGGTTATCCAGCTACAGACCGTGTCGAATATGGTGGGCCACCCTGTATGTGTATACTTAACACGATATGTATAAACGTTTAATTTATACCAGGTGTCAACGAATTTATTATGGAGAATTCACGTAGCCGCCCTAATGCGGACTAAGCTCGAACTCTGACAGTTCAATGCAAATTTTTATATGTACGCAAAGAGCTCTATTGTCGAGCATTAAATGTGCGTGTTCAAGTAATTTGCTCAGTAGATAACCTACATTTAGATCCGTAGTGGCAAGAATTAGAAGCATTTTTCGGATTTTTACGACCTCGCGCAGTGGGTGGACGAACATGCGCACTTAAAAACCGTGGCAAAATACAAATACCGGCACCCCGTACCCTCCGTCCGTGGTCTGACCGTGACGCTCATTAGCTACCGTACTTCGAACAGAAAACCAGGACGCCGCCCAAAGTCGGTCTATATAAGGTCACGACATTCGGCCATATTGCTTTGACGTGTTATGATGTCACATCTCCCATTTTTCGGCCATGTTGTTCAGTGCCGGAGATATACAGTTTATTGTATTAGCAAAAAAACCGTTTATACACCAGTTTTTAATTGTTATCAAGTTCTTTTACTTTAAATAAAAAACATTTGGAATTACATCTTTCAACAAATATCACTTCCAAAACAATTCAAAATGAAATGCGCAAATTCTAGACGCCACTGGATTGATCTTTAGCTTTGATTTTTACCCAGTCTTGCCAACTTTTCTCCGAGAAGTGCCCTTCCTTGCGTCCCCGACCTCGAACCGCCTAAAAGTTGAGGATATGTCGCAACCTTATAAATATAAACTAACCTTGGACGCCGTCAACAAATGCTTTTCTATAATGCGGATAGTTTGTTTGGAGCCGGGTGCGTTTACCCTCAACTGGCTTGCGCACAAACCGGTTTTTTCGCCCATGAAATGTAAGTTTTGTTTCGCGCAGGTTATAACATTGGCAATCCATCGAGATCAGTGACTTGCTCGCACTGTGAACGATTATTTTTCGTATTCACAATGCTGATATGATACTTGAAGAATTCCAGCTTTTTGGAATAATTGTTTTTGGCGGTGTCGCAGAATGAAATGGACGTCCTAACCTAAAAATTATAATTTTGTTTTTCATTTCGTGTGCTAGTCGATTTTTATGTGACACAATTAATATTTCTTAGAAAGAAAAACCATGGGTAGTGAATTAGGAGACTGCAAATAAATAATGAAATAAAAAATTATAAAAATATACAGAAAGTTTATTTGTGAGTTTAAATTATGTGACAGATCGGAAAGATCAATTATAGCCTGAGGTCCTATTCATGCGATACTTTAACCGGGGTCGGTGACAATGCGGCATTTTCTCGTTTCGCTCATGCTCTTACAAAAATCAACCTGGCACCGAGCTAGTTTGAATTTTAATAGAGCCTAGTGCAGAGCAAAATTAGAATTGCTCGCTTCAAGTGCCTGTTTTATGAATTTACTATAAGACAAGTTATAACTCCTAGAGTATTAGACCTATCAAAATAATACTGCCTGGGTACTTCCGGTTTAACCGGAAACGGCTTTAATTTTAAATTTTTAAATGAAACACCCTCTATATTTTATCATCTTTGGATACCGGAGTCAAGTCATGTCAGAATGTGACGTTAAAAGAAAAATAAGCCTACTTGATTTTTAAGAGCCATTTTTTATATTGCAATTAGGTGGCCACGATTAGACGCCAATTAATCTAATGACCCTATTAGAAGATGTGAATTTGGCTTTTTGACATTTTCGTTACTTACTATTATTTTTCAAATGGCAACCCATTTTTGACAAGCACTTTTCAAATAAAGGATTTTTGAAGAATCTATCAATACCAATTTATTTGCGATCAGATTAAAAATAATAGAGGATCATAGCCACCTAGATGCAATATTACAAAAGGGTCTTAAAAAATAAAGTAGGCGTAAAATTTAAAATTAGTATTTATAGCATTGTCTCAGGAATTCAAAAAGTTTAAATATACAAGGTGTTCTATTTAAACATTTAATATTGGGATCAATTCCGGTTAAACCGGAAGTAACTTGAAAGTGAAAAATGTGCGAAAACTCTCCCCTTTCTATACTATTTACTTATATTAAGTGTCATTTTGCTATGTCTAATACTTTAGAACAGGGGTAGCAAAGATCGACTTTTTACTGACCACACCCAGTGTGATCTACCAAAATCATACTTTGGCGATTGAGATATGATACAAGATGATGTGTGCAGCAGTTGGTAATAACGTTGTGCACGTATTTATATTTTTGCGTTGCCACGATCGACTGGACTAATAGTTATGATCGACAGGTTGATCGCGATCGACTGATTGGCCACCCATACTCTAGAAGTTATGACTTGTCTAATAGATTTGTTGACACCCGGTATACCCCAACTTAATTGTGTTTCAAATGTTTACCTTTTCTATTTAAACTAATATACAGCAAGGTCGCGTGATTATTTCTCGATAACTGTTGACCTTGGTTATAGGACATGGTACATAAAACATCGCTAGATTTGATTGCTAAAATGTAATAGAAAATTCATATTTTCTTTTAAAAAATGATGTTAATGCTATTTTTGGACAACCCTGTATACATGAATCACCCACGAAAAAATCCACAGCCAAAAATAAGGATTGACGTGTTCTAGCGTTAAAAAGAAATTACTTAATTTTAAATGAATTTGTTCCAACCCATATCTTACTGTATAAACAAAAGAAAATTACAAAATTAACAATACATTATCATTTTATTATTAACGTAGTTAGGTTTTTTAAAAGCAATTAGAAAAAGAGTATTTTCTTTTATTAACGCAGAACATATTTATTATTTATTTGAAAGGAACGTCAAAAACAATAAATGCGTCAGAGCGTCGAAAATAAATCTGTTGAATAAATACTTATCGTAATCAATGTCATATTGTTTTTTATTCTCAATAAAAGTGATATAGTATTTTAGTTGTACAGTGTGTCCTATTTTCGTGTGTTTTACGGGGTTTCTCGCTTATGAGTAAAGTAACAAAGACGCGGTTTTCGCGACACCGTGCTACTTTTTGTAAAATTTTTCTCGGATTTACTTTCTTTGAGATATTAGCTAAAAATGCACTGTTTCAAATGGAATATATTTTCTTCATAGTATTTGCCACACTGAGAGCTTTCTTAAAATATAATATAGTCAAAACTTATTTTTATAAACAGCATGAAAACATGCAATTATTTACTTTTTATCATAGGAGGCTTTGGTTTAAATTAATGACAGTCCAATTAATCAACGTCAAATGCCTTCATGCACCAAAAAATAATTTATAATAATATTAACATTTATTAACAAGACAACCTAAAAAATGCAACAATGCATTTAAAAAAGGGCAATTTTAGCTAATATCTCAAAGAAAGTAAATCCGAGAAAAATTTCAAGTACGCCACTGTATTCTGCGTAAAAAGTTTTATAAGGGCCCGTCTTTATCTTTTCGATAAGTTATCAGATACCTGAGATACGAGGGGTAACCGAAAATAAAACATTTTTAAAATCACCCGGGATCATTCGTTTGACAAAAAAGTAGCACGGTGTCGCGAAAACCGCATCTTTGTAACTTCACTCATAAGCGAGAAACCCCGTAAAACACACGAAAATAGGGCACCCTGTATACTCTAAGTTTTTATTCAAGTTTCTTATCCAGCAAAAATTAGGTTGTCCCAAGTTTTTTTTTTTTTTTAATCTTTGGACAATTCACGAAGGCTGAAAGTTTATTTATATACGAAATAACTTCGCTCCTGTATAAGATACAAAAACACATTTAGGCACATTAATATTATTGACAGTATTGGTAAGTAAGTTTTTAAAAAACCCTGTATACTTTAACAAGCTTTGACTAATTATCGCAATCTACAGGGTGTCCCGACTCTATTTAAACACCAAATTACTTTCCCCTGTACAAGATACAAAAATTTACAAGTTGTCTTAAAAACATAACTTTTATTCTCAAGTAGGTTATTTTAAATGGAACATCCTATATATTTTTACAAATGTTGACTCTATTAAAGTCTGCATTAGAGACAACAATGAGACGAGCAACTAAATGTAAATAAATTATCCGAGGGAGAGATAGCTGCTGGGCCTTCCTTGTCTGTCTTCAAGGAAGGTAAACGCAGATGGCGCGTAAGTCGACTTTATCGTTGCCCGCTAAATTCAAATATATAGCTGTGCTATTTTTGCCCTTAATGTTAGGTACTTGTTTTTGTTTCCTATTAATATAAAATATTGGGGTTTAGTTCAATAATTACACACACCTAATTAAAAATGTCATTTATTTGGTTTTTATAAAGATTTTTTCTTACAGATAAACATGTCAATATTACCTTAAATTATCTGTTGAAAAGCACAAATTTAATATATACACTGTGATCACTAATAAAAGTCAATATTCAAAGTCCAATTAAAGGTAAAAAACTACGAAACACACAATAAATTACAGAAAATGTAAACAAACTGTCCAAACAAATCGGCCATTGAAAAATATCAAACACAAATATCGAATAACATTTCGGCGTGACTGTTTGCGGAAACGTTGTCAAGTTAAAAATATTCGATTCATGGTATATTTCCTTTCTCTTAATTAGATGTGAGCCAAAAAAGGACATTAAAGATTACATGCAGAAATTGTAAACAACTTGGCAACCAGGGCAAAGCGATGATTGCTCCATCTACGATAGCCTGCCATGATGAAAGACAAAGACATATTTATTGGAACTTGCGTTAAACCAGAAAGAGATAAATACAATGGACAAATTGTTAGGACCAGTTACTCGTCTCATTGTTGTCTCTGTCTGCATCAAGAATATATAACACACTATAAGCTAATTATTGCTGGTTTTTGAGATATCAGCAGTATGCTGATATACTCATTAACGATTAAAGGTGAAAAAAAGTTTTTTTGGTTCCAATTATTTTAAAATAATTCTATCACTGTCAGAGTGGCAAATAATATAATAACATATAATTAATTATTTTTTATTGTAAGAACTACTTATATCCAAAGAGGCTCACAAAGAATCAATATTATTGCGTAAAATATTGTATAGAAATACTAATTTATATTAGTTATATATTTGCGCAATGACTATACTCAATATATTTCATAATACTTAACTAGTTTTGTTTTGTAACTACTGGTAAAAACATGGATAAGAAAAAAGAAACTGCTTGAAACAGTGCCCGTGGGTAATGAGCGATATAACCTGTTTAAACTCACATTAATAATGTATAAATTCTTAAACAGTCGTGGAAATGAACGTTTTTATCCATGGGATAAATTTAAGAAAACTTTAGTTAGTTTGAGTATAATAGGAAGCTATAAAATACATATAACTTTTCGATACAAAATAAACTTATTTTTATTATCTTCTTTGATGACATTTTATTTACTTTCTTTTGTTCGCGGATATCTAATATCATTTTATAAACTTTTATATATTTCTTTGAAAAGATTTTTATACTTTTTACATCTTAAGGTGTTTCTTATCTTTTTGTGTTCTACACAAAAGCAAAAAATTTCAAATGGATGCTAAGATGATAATTTACAAAAAATGTTACAGTTAATATTTCGTTTTATCTTTTTCTTTTTAGTGTTTTTAAAGCTTTTTCTGGTAACTGAGATTTTCTTAGGTAAAAATACCTATATTAAATTATCATTTTTAGCAATGTAATACTATAATTTACCAATAAAATAAAATAAAATAAAATATTTACCGGATGGTACATTGCCAAACTGGCCATAGGAAACCCCAGATAAATTTTAATACCTGTAAATATTGGCTCCCCTATTGATTTTACAATAAAATTGTATTGGAATATTTTAAAGACGTTGATAATATAAGTACACATACTAAACTCGTATATTTTCTAATAAGCCAATTAAATGTTATTATAAAAAATATTTGTGAAATTTGAAAGTGTATGAATGTATTAGATATACAACAATTTACAAATCGTTTTTCTCAAGTAACTTTTAATTCGCTTATTAGAAAACAACGAAATTTGGAGTTTAAACTGACCCTATTAATATCCTTAAAACAGTCTTATACAGTTTTGTTGTAAAATCAATAGAAGAGCCAAAATTTGAAGGTATATAGCTACATGTGATTCCCTATGAACGACAAGCCGTTAAAAAAATATTTGAATAATTTAAATAAAATAAAAAATTGCTAAATATTTAAAACGCACTGGCTAAACGACCGCCGGCAGTTTTATCCATTTACGTATATGAGAGCCGCCGAAAAGAAAATAAATTTGTTAATACCGGTGATTTTTACTCATTTTATCGGTAGATGCCTCCACCCGGAGCTAATAAAAACCGCCGAATAATAGTTAACCTAACCTAAATAATTATTCATTTTGCTGTAATGTAAGCGTTTAATGTTTTTTGTGGTTTAATGGTTAAAAATTATATTTTTATTGCTAAATAAACAACAATGAAACTGGAAGACACGTGTGACACCTAAAAAGATTTTGTTAAAGCTCTTAATAGTATTAAAAATAATAATAATAATTCTAAAAAATTACACCATTTGTCGTAACCTGCATTTTTTTAACTTTGGACAATCCATGAAGGCTGAAAGCCTAAATACTAACGTACCGTGGGTATCTTAAGCAAGGTAAGAGGGAATTTTTCACACGGGACTCAAAAGATAATATTATTTTGATGAGAAATGCAATGATCAATGCAACAAAACAATATTTTTATTTGTTTTATACGATATAAAATAAAAAAACTCGGACGTCTGTATGTAAGTAATACCAGATAGAAAATAAAACTTCAAACATAACATGGTTTAATAAAAAAAACTTTTATTTATCAAACCTATTGTTTGTTTTTCTTTTTGCACTTATTTCAATTATAGAGTTACCTCGACCTTTTAGTCTACCTCATTTCTTTATGGCCAATGGTAATTTAATATCCCCTCATATTATTATCAGTATGAGCCATATTTCTTATCTTAAACTTTTATTAACAAACTCCTTTACCTTGTAACTTTTTTCCGTTTCTTGCAGATTTAAAGTTTCTATTTCCTCTAATACATGCATACTTTGATTGGTAATACTTTAGTTTTGATCACCTATGATAACGATCAGTTTTTTCTTTTTGCTAAAATACTGGCTTCCTTTTTTTTTTAAATATATATTTCTTATTAAATACCTATTAGGAGCTTTGATAAAATCTTCGTAGGTGTCAAACGTGTCTTCCAGTTTCATTTTTGTTTAATAAAAAATATTGTATTTAACAGTTAAACCAAATAAATAAATATTAGGGTTAGATTAACTATTATTTGGAGGTTTTCTATTATTTTTGTAAGTATAGCCGACGAATGCGATAATAAAAGTAAAAGCTGCCGGTTATACCAAATTAATTTAGATTTTCGGCGGCTTTTATAAACCTAAATAGAAAAAATTGCTGGTTTTCTTCTTATAATAATTAAGCAATGCAGCCGGCGGTTGTTTAGCAAGTGTCTTTTTAAAAATATAAATTACAAGTGGTGCTTTAGCTAAGCTTTGGTGGGCGAAAGCAGTTAAAAAGCGAGCTTTTTGTTTAAAAATCGTTAGAAATATTTTCCCGGAATATTTTTCCGCGAAATTTAGATTTTCATGGAAAATACATATTTGTTAACGTTACGAAACATTTTGAAAAATAATTATTTTAGGCATTTTTACGAAGATAATGTTATTTTTAAAGATAAATTACATTAACTATAAACGTACTTTAAAAAATAAATGTAATCACCTACTTATATTATTATTTAATTTTATAATAGTCAAAAACAATAACTATATGTGATAAAAATTAAAAAATGCAATTATTTAAAGATATCTAAGATTTAAAATATTATTTGGAAAATGTTAAAACAAAGAACATGTAAAACCTTCTTCTTTATTTCATCAATTTTGATTATGGTAACAATAGTATTTAACCCAATTACTTTTTTAACACAATAATTTAAGCTTTCTAAAATATCCACAATACCTAAAATAAAAAGAAACTCTTAAATTTATTACATTGTATAATTATACAGTGCTTGTCCTAAGTCAGGACCCCTCCCTCCTAACTTTATTAATTGTTTGGTATTTTTTAATGAAAATTTAAGGACTTTAGGGAGACAACATAAACCAAACTTTAGGCATGAAATGACGGATATAAATGCCAAAGTAAGAGTTAGGCACCATTTTCAAAAAAGAATGGAAAGGGGGTCATCATATTAAAGCTCCTGACAAGTACTTTAATCCTAGAATATAAAGTCAACATCTTTACCTACTGCAAAATGGCGATACTTTAATAATTACCTGAAAGCTTGATTTGGATGGCCATATTTCCGAAACAAATAAAGTTAGATAACTTAATGCGATATTTTCTTACAGCTTTTTTATATATTTATTTCTTGGTGATACTAATGATAATATACAGGGGTAGGACAAGATGTTTATATTTTTTTAAGGACGGACTCTGTATATTATATTACCTTAAAAAGTATCTAAAAACCTTTAAGAAAATCCCACATTAAGTATACCTATCTAACTATATTAGTTATAGACATATGGCCATTTAAATGAGGTATTTAGGTAATTTTCGAAAGTACCGCCATTTTGTAGTAGGTAAAGGTATTGACTTTATGTTCTGGAGCTATAAAGTACTCATCTGGAGCTTTCAAACAATGTGCCACAAAAACCCCTTTTATACGATTTAGTTTTTTTCTTGTTAATAAAAAACTGTAAAAAGCTAATATATTTTTATAGTACTGTTTTACGTTCTTAAGTTCTAAATTTGTACTAAAATTTTCACTCACGTTTCCACAAGGGCGTTAAAAATGGTGAATAGATTTTTAAAAGCAATTATTTTGTTTGTTGGCGGCAATTTCTGAAGTTACCTGCCCAAAACGAGATTAAAGTATCAGGTTGCGACAGAAAAAACTCGACTTTACAAAAGATCTCCTTTCCAACCTATTTTATTTTTATTTTCTTATCTGTGCGAGGTGATGATGCCTTATTTAATTTATTTTATTTCGTTTTAAAAATAAAATGAATTTATATTTTTAAATTAAAAAATAAAGAATGTTTTAAGGAAAAAATTTTGTAACTGATACTGTTAAAAATCAGACTTAAATACTTTAGTATAGAGTGGTGGAAAAATACTAGGTCACTTTTAAAAATTTGACACGAGTTTTAAGGAAAATGTTCTTCATGTTTACTGTGTAATTCAGGAACATACAGTGTATCGGAGTTTTTTTCTCGAAGACTAAGCAAGATACAAAAATATTAGGAAAGAAAACTTTTCCCCAATTGAAAAGCAATACATATATATATATATATATATATATATATATATAAAAGTAAAAATGGCACAAATTCTCTGGGGTATTTTTTTTAAATATTCGTTAAGGAGGGGATTACGACATTCAACTCGTTCAAATTGAGCAAGTCAATGCGCATCTCCACAAACTCAGCCATAACACTCTATCTAGTTTACCTTCGGCAACGGAGAGAAAAACGAAAGTTGGCGAAGGTAAACTCGACCAAACATCGTGTCTGAACTCATGGAGATACACATCGACCCGCTCGATTTAATCGAATCGAGTGTCATGATCCCCCTATGGACA
This sequence comes from Listronotus bonariensis, assembly GCA_014170235.1. NCBI lineage: Eukaryota > Metazoa > Arthropoda > Insecta > Coleoptera > Curculionidae > Listronotus > Listronotus bonariensis. The sequence goes on along the minus strand of JACEGR010001133.1, from coordinate 71,216 downwards.
AAATATTTAAAAAAAATACGTTGTTTTTCGGCTTTATAATTCCGGTTCTGGGATACCCTCATGATCTAATAGATGACCGTACTTAGCATGACGGAATACCACAGTAGCTTTTGGGACCTACCATTGCCCTGTCAGCACCCTCCTTTGCTAATAATGGAGGGGATACGATAAAAAATAAATAGAAAAGTTTTAGGGGTTTTTACGTGGAATTCAGTGGCGTACCTGCGTGTTTTCTATTGACTTTTATTTTAAAGTTATAACAGAAAGTTGTTATAATGTTGTATATGTTTTTTAATGGAACACCCTGTATTTTTTATTACCAATAGAAAGGCCGCCCTAAATGACGTAAAAAATACCACATTTGATATATTTAATTCCTCATAGTTGCCATTGTCAGAAGTTCGCTTATAAAATGGCATAATTTAAATAAAACGATATAATAAAATATACGTATATTTTATTACTTGTAAAAAAACATATTTAAGATGGTTTTTTTCTAACAGTTTTGGAAATATGAGTTTCCAATTCTTAGTGCGTATATCTACTATTTTTTAGATTTATATGGTCATATATCCAGAATTATAACGAGATAAATATATCGAATAAGGTATTTTATAAAACTTCTTTAGAATATCTATGCAACGGTAATATAATATACAGAGTGTTTCGTTAAAAAAAATCCTGATGGTGACCATATTTCCGAAACTATTAAAAATATATATATCAAATGTAGTATTTCTTATAGCTTTTAAGGAGACCATTCAACTTATGATAAAACATACAGAGTGTTCCATTTAAAAAACTTAACGTTGTGTAATAAACTTGAATTACAAGTCAATGGAAAAAATAAAGGTACGTCGCTGAAATCTGCGTAAAAATCCCTAAAACTCTTCTATTTGCGATTTTATTATATCTCTATTATTAAGCAAGTTACAAGTGCTTGGCCAAATTGACAACATTTAAAAAACACTATTTATCTCCAAGACAAATCAAGTTAGCCATAATTTACTTTTACCATTGAATTTGTTTCAAAAATTGAAATCAAGATTACGCAATCATATTTGTTCTATCTCTTTTAGTTTTCCCTGCAAGGTCATCGAAACGGCGCCACCCTGTACAACAAACATCTCTGAATATTGATCCACTAAATATTCTGACCATGTCTCGTTCAAGTACAATAATCATTTTCCTACGACCACTTGTGAAAATAGCAAATAGCACACTGATTTCATGCATAGACAATGCGTTATATCACACTGCAGTACTTTACAGCACTAGTGTTGCAAAGTACTTTACAACACTGGTGTGATACATATTATGATGTCATTTTAAAATCTGCTATTGGTTTTGCAAGTGACATATTTATTGTAGTGACAGTAAAAAAAACTTTTATTTACCTTAAACGGTAGAACCCAAATTAGCGAAAATCATCTTATTTTATATTTATTAAAATTTACGAAAAAATAAAAACATAAACAAAAATAGACATAACCACAAAAACAACTTTCACTGACTGGCACAGTGTTGTCAGGTAAGTAGATTAAATTAAAAATCTCCCTTCTACCTTTGAGCACGTACTTTATAGAGGCAGCCTTGCCGCTTGACCGTTCGACCTAAAGCGCCAGAGAAAAAAAAGCCTATAGATCAAATTCCTTCCTCTCTTTCTTCGTGTACTCAAACAACTAGTTAATTTTTTTTAATCCTAATTAAACCTAAGGCTAATACACTATGAATCCACTTTCTTTTATCCATTCATAAATAGAATCAGACCCTTCCGACGTTGCCAAATGCTTTCCATATTTTGCATGGTAACTGACGTTTGGTAGTCGTTTTTCCCTTACTTTTAGGACTTTAGGTTATGCATTTACAATTTTCATATTTTGAGGAAAAACTGTTACTTTTACTTAATTTTATATGTGATGTTCAGTTTCATTAACTAGTTTTACCAATTTTACCCCACCCAGCACCCCTTTTCACTCCCCGGTCCCGTAAGTTTATTTACTGATATTTTTAAAAAACAGAATATTTTGGATATGCACCACTTACGTTTTATTTAGAAGAGTGTCTAAAATATGTAAGAATCGATAATTTTTAAAAAACACTTATAATAGCAGAAAACCGTATTAAACTATTAGCGTTATTACCTAACAAAACCATACAATTATTATTAAGTGAGGGCCTTTTAAATTCCAAAATGATAAAAGTTATATAATGCTTCTAGGTGGGTGATTTTCGATGTAAAAATATTGTCAAAACAGTATAATATAGCAGTGAGGAAAATATATATCACACTAGTGTTGCAAAGTAAATATCACCCTAGTGTTGCAAAGTTCTCAATTGTTTTTTATTTTTTCTAAACAGACAAACTTTTAATTTATTTATTTTTTGGTGAATAATTTGTGGTCGTAGGAAAAATAGTGTACAGTATACTCGTGTGAAAATGACTTTCTTACACTCGTGGGTTTGTCGCTTGTTCCCACTCGTGTGAAATTAGTCATTTTCCACACTTGTAATGTAATCATACTTTGTTCTATCTCTTTTAGTTTTCCCTACAAGGTCATCGAAACGGCGCCACACTGTACAACAAACATCTCTGAATATTGATCCACTAAATAATCTGACCATGTCTCGTTCAAGTACAATAACCATTTTTGCACCATAGGTATTTTTCAATTGTACACTGTAAGACTAAAATTTTATTTTAGGCTCGCCATACAAAAGCCTTAAGGCTGGAATCCGTTATCTGGTCTGGCCTTCCGAAATCAGTAATATCTATTCTTTTTGTCTTTAGTATCCTGCCCGGCGATCGCGTTCGCAATTTAGGCCATGTAATAAAAATCGATTTGTACTAAAACATTATTTTATCGTAAAACCACCATCTGCTCTATCTTTATATATTCTACAAAGGTTCAAAAATCTTTTCGTAGTTTTTTTAGGGGAGTATGTAATAGGATTTCGTTTATCTTTTATAAATGACAATAAAATATAGCTTTTAATATTGGTAGGGAGCCCAGGGGGTTTTCGGTATTTACTATAGCGCGGCAGAATAATATACCGGAGGATACCTTGTACCCGGTACACAAATACCCAGCAGGTGACGTCAATTTTTAAGTATGAGCCCCGTATACAGAGCCGATGGTAAAAAACAATAATATATCCATCAGAAATTTTCGAGCGCGTCAGATTAGGATGGGGTAATATTAATTACATGCTAAACAGTGTATATTCCACTAATTTGACAATTTGAGAGTGTCGTAAAGAAGGCGGATGGCTACAAAGTTGTAAAAAAAGGTCATTTTGATTTTCTCGAGCGTGGCTATATTTTTTTGTTTAAAAAAAATAATTTAAGGAACGAAAAATATATAATCCGATATATTCCGAACGATTTCCACAAGCCAAAATAATCACAGTATTTTTTGACATATTAAAAATCTATAACAGCCCAGCCCCACCGATAAAAGGTATACAATATATAATTATATGACGCTCGAGTAGATCCCCATTTAGCTTCGTGGGCTACCCTACTATATTATTTATAATTTATTATTAATTTATAAATCTTTTTAAAGATGTTTTAGGACATATTTAAAAGGTAAATTTCTTAGGTACTTTAATAAAAAAAAATTATATCATATGTGAAAAACATCTCTTTCTTATAGACTGGGTGGTAAATTTTATGTATTTTTTTGGTTATTTAAAATTATGAAAAATTTATAAGGTTATTTTTTAAACATAGGTAGCTCACAGCGTTTATTAAAAAGCAAATTTGGTGGTGGATAAAAATGTAATCTCTTTTCCTGGGAAGGAGTTAACTTTGAGAATATATCAAAAATAAAAATAGTCTAGAGCTTGCCTAATTTTTTTTTTTTTTTTAATATGGTCAAAAAACTTTTACCCCAATAAATTCTTTTTAATATATATATTATTTTTAAACTATTATTGGCCATGGAACACTTTTTTATAGAGTCTAGAAATATCTAAGAAAAAAATAAAACAATAAAAAAGGAATGAGAAAAAAATACAATTAAATTTTTTCTTTATTATTAATTTTCTAATATTTTACCGTATAGAAAATTTTAAAAATTTTAAATACAATAAAACAAAATGCTATTTATTTTTACTAAGAAATATTCTTAAATATATATTCAAAAATATATTAAACATTTTTTGTGCATAAGCTCATTATGCTTTTAATTTTATGACACAAAAGTCCTTAAAATGTCGTGTAAATCATACAAAAAAAATTGTAAATTTATTGGCTTTTGTGACATTCTCGAGCATTTATATATATAAAAAACATTAAATTGTATTTTGTACATTTTACTGGGTACGTTTTTATGTCGTAAATTTTTCGTCACAAAAAGTTTCCGAAATCTTTTGCATGTCATATTATATAACACTTATAAATTTATTTTAGGTTACGTAGACTGAAATTAGAAAGAAAAACAATTTATATTTGAATAAAAGTTAAAAAAAAATGGAAAAATAACTTTTAATTTTATTTTGTATTAATATTATCCAATTTAATATATTTATTTACAAATAGTACCATTAAAAACGTAGTAGTTTATTGCTTTTGTGCTTGATGTACCAGTTAATATAATATGTAAATCAATAATAACTAGTTACCTTATGTAATTAAAAATTTAAGTATTTACTTAAAAAAGTGGTGTATAACAAACGTTTCCGGTTTTTTAAAAAACAAGACTAACTTTGAAAATATTGTGTGTTTTGTACGGGCACCCTAAAAACCACAAAAATGTAAAAAGAAACCAAAGAAAACTGCCTTTACTTTTAATAATTCAGCAATGTGTCAAATAAAGTCTAAAAGTTGGCGCGCTCGTGGCTGCTCCGGTTGTATCGGCAAGCGTCGATCTCCGGAGTTAAGCAGTGAAGTTCGCGTCCATAACCTGGATGGGTGACCGGCGGCACACGGTGTTCTGCTGCTCGGGGATGCGGACCGAGCAACAACCATCCAAGTTATGGAATAAATGGTGTGTGAATGGAAAGGAGTAGGGGTCAAGGTACAATAAGCCTTCAGGATGCAGTGCACCACCTAGGGGGCGGTCGTCGGCCTGGGTGGGATAACCCCGAAAGGGTGAAAAAAGTCTAAAAGTTGCCTTTTAAAGATTAATTTACATATAAAGGAGTAATAAAACACATATTTTGTTGAACATTTAAATTACTTTGTATCATTTGATTCTAAAACCATTTTTTTCTTTGTCTATTTCACATCATCGCATTTTTTAAGTCTCCCTTACAAGACACAACATGTTTCTTGATTTATTGTTTTTTTTACAAAAATATTGGTCACAGATGTAAAAAAACAAATTTTTGGTTTATTTGTGCTGTTTTAAAATTTATCCGAAAATATACCGTATATAAACTAAACAGAAAAGGTACAACTCAAAGTCGTGGTCTCAGTCAAAGGAATTAAAACATATATTTAAAAACGTGACACGTGTTTCGCTCTTATTACGAGCATCATCAGACCTATAAAACAGAAAGAACCTAACTTAATTAATTATATAAATAAAATAAAACTTAACATACCATTAAAATACTAAAAACAAAGAATTTTACACAACACTACATATTAAAATAATAACAAAGAATGAGGTTAGATCAGCACACAAATTTAAAATATAAAATAAAAATAAAAATAAAAATAAAAATACTTGCGTTCAATGACAGTGTTTGAATTCTTGAACCGATATTAATTTTTAATAACTTACAGGAAGAAGGGTAACTACTATAGTTCCGTGGTTCAGTGGTATAATGTTGGACTTACAGTCGAAAGGTTGGGGGTTCGATCCTGGGTTGGACCAAAATATTTTTTATTTTTATTTTTATTTATTTTATATTTTAAATTTGTGTGCTGATCTAACCTCATTCTTTGTTATTATTTTAATATGTAGTGTTGTGTAAAATTCTTTGTTTTTAGTATTTTAATGGTATGTTAAGTTTTATTTTATTTATATAATTAATTAAGTTAGGTTCTTTCTGTTTTATAGGTCTGATGATGCTCGTAATAAGAGCGAAACACGTGTCACGTTTTTAAATATATGTTTTTAATTCCTTTGACTGAGACCACGACTTTGAGTTGTACCTTTTCTGTTTACTTTACAAGAGGTCTCTTTGAGAAAATGGACGACTTTTTCCAGTTCGTATATAAACTGTTTTAATTTATAATAAAATTATAAATAAAATTCAAAATAAACTCGTTATAAAATAAAAGTAGTAAGATCTAATCTTTAAAAACTTGCTGTTCCATGCATGTTATCAGATACTTAATTAAAACTTCAGATATTCTTAAGTTCCGGAGGCCAAATCCGAAAAAGCTCTTATTCCAAAATTACCATTAAATAAATCTTCTACTCCTAGAGAACTTTTTGATACAACTTCCGGATAAAATATATCCTACAACTTGACCTTTAACAATTTTTACTTTGTAAGCTCTCCGAAGTAGATTTTAGTGTTTGAAAAAGAAATAAAAATAAATACGAATTTCTAATGTCTAAAATAAAAAAGCAAATATTGGACAGTAACACAACAGAAAAGTAAATTTGATTTCCTATAATTTCAGACATAAAATACAGTTTTAATTAACATAAATTAAATATTTCCTATGCACGTTCTGCCAGGTTATAATTACAAAAAAACAGCTCCAAAAGAAAGACCATGGTTTCTTTAGAGAATTTTACTTGGTCATAAACCTGGCAAGCACAATCTAAGCTAAATAATTTAAAAATATACAAAAATCCCAATGTAGATATTGCTACGCCAAAAAAAAAAACGATTTTACGGCCCCTAGGGGATCATTTTCATTCATGTTCCAAACTAAAAATTTCAACAGACCATAAACTTTTTACGCATCGTGTAAGTTTTAGAATTCAACATGAAAAATATTCCTACGTCTGAAACACAATTTTCGGGCCCCAGAGGAATCGATTTTCCGGTCCCAAACAGAAAATTTTAGTTAGCTGTAGACCTGTAAAGTACAAAATCCGGCATGGGCTGTAGAATGCACCCACGACTCCGCCTTATCCCGGAAAGCATATTTCCGGGGCCTAGAGAGACCCCTGGGGTCAATTCCAGACGTGTAGGGCTATTTTTAAGCTCGGAATCGGATTAAGCCTCGAAAAATTCATAAGAACACATGTCTGACTCTTGTGTATAAACTTTTATTTTTATTTTGTGAGTCTGTGTAACAAATAAGGTCGGAGAAGTTATAGATAACCCACATTTAGATCCGCAGTGGTATTTGATTCACAACAAGAGCGTGAGTAACAACCTTAAGCTGCGTCCAGGGTAGCTTTTTGAACGTCACGCTCCAGGGCTTGAAGCTCTTGATCTTGCTATAAAAAGTTAGTCACTGGAGCGCATCCTTAGACAAGGAAGAGAGATAACTTTAATGAAATTTTAAAATTTCGTTGTTTTTAACCTTTCTTGGCTTCGCATATAATACTCTCTTTTAACACGCTTTTATTAACTTGCCAGTTTGTAACTATCAATCTGGCTATGTAACGGAATCTTTGAGCCTAATTTTAACCAACTTCCAGCTATTCGATTTCTTTGAAACTTTGCACACGTATTAAGGAAACATGACAATGCAATAATCTGCAAACAGTATCCCGTTATCTTTTTTGGATCGCCAGGAAAAAAATTCCATTATATTATAAAAACAACACCTAGGGTGCCATCTGTTGGCAACATTTCAAACTTTGCTATTAAATGAAGAAGAAATTTTTTAGTTTTTACACAATTTGGTTAGTTGCACCATTGGTGTTCAATTTTTATGAACAATAAAAATATAGGGTTAGTTGCACCATTGGTGTTCAATTTTTATGAACAATAACAGTTAATAAATACCGTTAACACGCTTTTTAACACGCTTTTATTAACTTGGGTTTGTAACTATCTATCTATCAATCTATCTATCTGGCTGCCTATGTAACGGAATCTTTGAGCCTAATTTTAACCAACTTCCAGCTATTCGATTTCTTTGAAACTTTGCACACGTATTAAGGAAACATGACAATGCAATAATCTGCAAACAGTATCCCGTTATCTTTTTTTGGATCGCCAGGAAAAAAAATTCCATTATATTATAAAAACAACACCTAGGTTGCCATCTGTTGGCAACATTTCAAACTTTGCTATTAAATGAAGAAGAAATTTTTAGTGGGTTGCAATATGTTGGCAACGGTCCAAACATTGCCTGGATTGCCATCTGTTGGCAAAATTTCAAACTTTGCTACTTAATGAAGAAGAAATTTTTTAGTGAGTTGCAATCTGTTGGAAAAAATTTTAAAATTTGCTACTCTTGTTCATTAAAAAATTTTTCGCCATTTTGTCAAGAGTAGCAGAAACTAAAAAATGAAAAATAATTAATAGTTTAAAAAACTAAAAAAACACGCTTTTATATGCAACCGAACTAAAAATTAGAAAATAATTTTTCATTAAAAAAAATATTGTCATTTCATAGTAAAAAGCGTGGGGTGATAAATATATTAAATGTTATAATTATTATATTTGCAAATATCTATGATGGAAAAGTTATGAAAAAATAGTAAAATGCACCCCACGCTTTTTACTATGAAATGACAATATTTTTTAATGAAAAATTATTTTCTAATTTTTAGTTCGGTTGCATATAAAAGCGTGTTTTTAGTTTTTAAACTATTAATTATTAATATCTAATTTCATTTAAACAAATGATTTCAAAAAATGCATCCTTAACCATAAAAAACACGTTTGAAGCACAAAAACCAAAAGAGGGCAAGGGGAAAGAAAAATGAAGTAGTTCAGGTGCATAACACTTTCCGTCACTGGAACGCCATAAAGTAGAACGAAATGCTCCTGAGCTACTCGGGAGCGCTTTATTTGCGTCACTGGAAAGCCACTCTGACTTGCAACAATTCGCCAAAAATCCGTCCAAACAAACCAACCTATTAGCGCGCTCCTTTGATTCAAAAAACCGGCAAGCTCTGAATCACCGCGGAAACATTTCTCAAGCCCTTAGAATGACGTGAATTCCGTCCACGTCAACGCCCACGCTATGTGTGGCCATGTGGCGCGCTATTCGGCGCGGCGGATTGTTGCAAGTCTGGACGCAGCATTAGAAACAAAGTTTGTTTTTCATTTTTTAAATTTTTTATGAAGGTTGATATACAAGGTGTTTCCTAACTACGGTACGAAAGGAAGGTGCTTTCTTATGCCTTTTAAAGAACAAAAGTTCCTATAAACATATGTCCGGACTTGCTTCCATTTCTGAAATATAGGCGTTAAAGTTTTTTAAAAAAGTAGTTTTTTTAATATCTAGGAACCCTTTCACCGATTTGAAGAAAATTTGCAGGACACTTATTTAATTTAATAAGACTGCTGGTAAAACTTTGATTAGATTAGTATTATTGGGTCTAGTGGCATCTCAGTAAGCAACACAGCCAATATTATTGAGAAAAAAGGTACGCCACTGAGTTTTTATTTTAAAAAGTTTTTATATTTTTTTCTGATTAGGCAATAAAGCAGTATAACTTTTTAGTCCCTTATATTTTTTGGTATCTGCCTTCGTTTTTAAGAAAAATATTAAAGCAACTTTAATTTCTTTTGTAAAGTACCCATAACAATATTATTATATAAAAAGCAAAAATAAAATAAAACAATTATTTGCTTTAAAATAAATAAGTAGTTGTATATTTCATCATACAAACAGTGGCGCATTTGCCAAAAGGCCAAGTAGGCTGAAGCCTATGGCGGCGTTTTTAAGGGGGCAGCAGAGCGGCAGACGTTGTTTGGGGGCGGTAGAATTGGTAATTGTAAATAATTTTGTGGATTTCGAATTTTATTTAGTACGTTTAGTACGCACAATACGTACAATTGAAAGAAGAGGAAGGTGAGGACCTTTTTTTTTTTTGCTCTTTAAAAAATTTTGGGAAAAAAGATAAACACAGAAAGGGGCGGCGAAAATAAAATAGCCTACGGGCGGCGAATAGGTAAATGCGCCTCTGCAAAGTCATTTTTACTATTTACTAAGATCAAAATTGTTAATTTTTTAGTTTCTTGAATATTATTTATGGTGTTTAAGGCATTATTTATTAGAATGGTTTGGCGGTTTTCATTTTTTTTTCTCGAAAACCAAGCGATATACACGAAAAAAAAAAGAAAAACCTAAAAATATACATTCTATTGCTGAATTTGAAAAATGTATAAAAACTTTATTAAAAGTAAGTTTTGAAAACTTAATCGCCCTGTATCTCAGAATAAAAGCAAGTCCAGATATACAGGGTATTTTCTAACAACGGTACAAAACTTTAAGGTGTGATTTCTTACGTTATTTTATGAAATAAGTTTTTATAACCAATATGTCCGGAGTTGTTTCCTTACTAAGATACAGGGCGTAAAAATTTAACAAAACAACAACAGTTTTTTCTAAATATTTTTAATATGCTTAGGCCGATTTGAATAAAATTTGGTACGTTTATTTAAAGTAATAAGGCGCTCACCAAGATTCTTATTATTGGGTCCAGTGGCGTCTCAGAGAGCACCGCAACTTATTTTATTGAGATAAAATAAGTACGCCACTGACTTTTTTAAACGATTTTTGACTTGTACGCCACTGCACCCAATAATAACAATGTGGTTGGGGCTAAATATGCGTAATATTTCTTTAAATAAATGTACCAAATTTTATTCAAATCGGCCTAAGCATATTAAAAATATTTAGAAAAAACTGTTTTGTTTTGTTAAATTTTACGCCCTGTATTTCAGTAAGGAAGCAACTCCGAATATTTGTTAATAGGAACTTTTTTTCATAAAATAACGCAAGAAATTACACCTAAAAGTTTTGTACCGTTATTAAAAAACACCCTGTATATGTTTATAGGATTTTTTTGTATAAAAGACATAAGATATTACCCTAAGTTTCGTATCGCAGTTAGGAAACACCCCGTATTTAATGCGTTTCTTTTTAAATTTACACCCTGTATATACCTAACAGCAATTATGATCCACTTTTATTAATACTTTTCTTTCTAAAGTAGCTAATATAATAAAATTTTCTACACTTTCTAATAATTTACCTCTTGCATAAAGAATAGAGATCATGTGACCGCAAAATTAAGAATTGCATATGGAAATTTAAAGCTTATTTATGGTAATAGGCATTACTTTTCCCAAGATACCCGTAAGCTACTCTATGATGCTCTTGTGTTGTCTCAATTTAATCATTGTAGTGCTGTATATGTACACTGCTTGGATGGGGTTAAACGTAATAGAATACAAAAAATTCAAAACTCATGCTTAAGATTAATATACGGGGTCAGACGTAGAAACCATATCTCTTCATATCTAGCTGTTGCGGGATGGCTTAACATGTTTAATAGGTTTAGGCTCCATAAATCAACATTTTATTTTAAATTAATCAAACTAAAATTACCTTTATATTTATACAACAAAATAAGATTTAGAACAGATGTTCATAATTTAAACCTTCGGAGAGGGCATCATTTTTTGACCATACCACAACATCGTAGGAGATGTTTAAAAGATCATTTTCCTACAATATAGCCTACTACATTAATTCTTTAGAGAATTTTAATATTAATTTGTCCGTTATTACATTTAAAAACCAGTTAAAACAAAAGCTCTTTAGTTTACAGTAGCATTGGTTTTGTGCAGGTTCTTCTTCTCTCCTCTACTATTTACCCCTTTTCTTATCCCTTTCCTTTTCCTTAGTATCGCAATAAATGTATTATTATTATTATAAATAAGTTAAAGTGGCGTAAGATTATTTTAAAAAATTAAATGTTACGGTATAAAAAGTAATAAAACAGGGAATAAAACTCTCTTTATGGAATGTGTTCATGACATTTTTATTCCATTATTTTTATTTTCTGCATAAATCTTTGATACACGTTTTTACGACTGTAATAAAAAATTATAAAATAAATTTGAAGTTTAAATGGGTATAGACATTTTAAATTTATGTGTGTATAAAATATTTTGTCCTAATTTTTATGATTACTAATAATTTATTTTTGTTCTACAGAGCCATTGTGTTATTAAGTATCAATAAGTGCGTTTTATTGCTGCCATTCCGGAATCGGAATGGTACAAAAAAGCGTTTTCTTGCAAATTCCACCGGTTTCTGCGGCTGAGTCGTACCGACTATTTTGACCGTAGAGCTGGAGTGCGTTCATAAATAAAATGTGAAGTAATCCTTGTACTCTGGAATGGATTCAAAATGACATTTGAAATGTATTACATTGTAAAAGCAATTTTTGAACGCTACTCAGAAAATGAAATGTAAATGTCCCTTGTAACTTGGCATGTAACGAAAAATAATTGAAGTTGTTTATTTATTTATTTAAAATGTAATATAAATTACAGTTTTAATATACCAAAAATCAATTTATAAACAAATCAAAACTTATTGATGCAATACATTTTTAAAAAACCTGTATGTTTGTGTTTGTATATAAAATTCTTATTTTGAATTTGAAAAAGTTTTAGGTCTTTTGTGGTTTGGAGAAAAATTGATACCTAAATATGGGCCTAAAAATAAACAAAGTTGTTTTGACAACCATATATAGGAGCATCAGCAAAATATTTTTGTTTGTTTCAAAAAACTTTTTAATCTAAAAATTAGAAACATTTCGTTTGTTTCCTATTCTTTTAAGAGATAAATATGAAATGCGCAAAATCGGTAATTGTTACCGCGCTCGTGAGCACGGTAAAGAATGTAATACAGAGTTACATTCCCAAACTATTTTTGAACGCTGTAAGACAGAAAGCAGTGTAATAAATAATACATTTAAGAACGACCTCTGTAACAGAAATGTAAGAAATGTGTACTTTGTAATGATTTATGAACGTAACCCTGGTGGAATGTTGGTTTGGAGTGAGGGAAGGATACATCTGGTTTATACATCAATGATAATAAAGTTCCTTCTTCTTCTAAAAGAATATTTATAACACCCAAAATATTTATAATTTAAATTAATTTATATGACGGCATTTATCTTTTCCTTTTGGTTGCTGCAAAGTTTGATTTTTTACTTTAAGGTTATGTTGACGCCTTTTTACAATTGACATATACATTTTTTTCCTTCAAACCGTTTTGTTGCTTGCAGTTTCTTTCTTAACCCAGAAGACTGCAACAAAACGCGCCTAATAATAGAGTAAGAGCCCGTGAGCGGCAGACCTTCGTCATTTTGTAAAGCTAAAAGTTTGTTAGCGTATTCTCCTAACGTATATAGGTGGAAATGATGAGAGATTATGAAGTTAGACTCATAGTGGCTTTGGCAGGTACCAGGTACCAAAGGTTAATTAATTGAAACATAACTTTCGTCGTTTTGTAAGCTGAATTTTATATTGTGTTAGTTGGGTATTTATTAGAAGTTATTTCCTGACAGTTCCAACCCCTTGGCAGACAAACATTTTTGTGTGAGCTCGTTTGGTCCGATGAACTTCAATATTTCTGTTATTTACCAAGATATGACAAAAGTCTTGTATAAGAGTTTTAAGGTTTCTAAATGGGCATGTCCCAAAAAAACATTAATGTATTCCAAAAAATACATTTTTTTAAAACTAATATTATAGCAATAACTTTTTTGGGACACTACGTATACATCAAACTATTTTTGGGACATGCCTATTTGGAAAACCTACAAATCTTATACTAGACTTTTTGTTATATCTTGTTAAATAACAGAAATATTGGACTTCCTCAGACCACTGGACCACCCTAATATGTTTTTCTACCAAGGGGTTGGAATTGCTGAAACTGATCTTGCGACTAAGAAAAAATCGTCTAATAGCTACCCAAGTAATACAATAAAAAATGTATCTTTTACAAAATGACAAAAGTTAAGTTCTAATTTATTAACCTTTAGCCATACCTGCCAAAGCCATTATGTGTAAACTTCATAGTCTCACATCGCTTCTACCTATGTTAAGAGCAAGCGCTGGCAAACTTTCAGCTTTTACAAAATAACGAATGTCTGCAGCTCATGGGCTCTTGGACTATAATAAATACTTTTTCTACGATCCACATGTTCAAACACCGAATAGCACACTGTTTTCATGCATAGAAAATGTCTTAGTGTTGCAAAGTGCTTTACAACACTGGTGTAATTGATAAAGCAAAATATTGCTAAAATTTTTGACAGTCCTGTACTTACTGCTCTAATTTTATCCTTATCAATACCTTTCAACGTAAAATTTTGTTTTGCCACAGTGCACACAGGGCCATATTGTCAAAAACCTGGCCAAAATCCCGTGTGTTCAATAAAGATTAACACAGGTTCACAAAATAAAAAGTGTTTTGTGCGGCGCAGCGTATCGGACAAAGATGTTTTCACGTATTTTTTTCGCAGAACGCGAATCTGGAGTAAAACTAGGGTTAAACTGCAAAAAACGAATAGTTGGTGGCAAGAGGGTACTAGCAATTTGTTCATAGTAGAAAGGGGCTTTTTTTCTCCCTTTCGGGGTCCCATCCTACCCAGGCCGACGACCGCCCCCTAGGTGGTGCACTGCAGCCTGAAGGCTTATTGTACCTTGACCCCTACTCCTTCCCATTCACACACCATTCATTCCATAACTTGGAATGGTTGTTGCTCAGGCCGCATCCCCGAGCAGCAGAACACCGTGTGCCGCCGGTCACCCATCAAGTTATGGGCGCGCACTTCACTGCTTAACTCCGGAGATCGACGCTTGCCGATACAACCGGAGCAGCTGACGCGCCAGAAGGGGCTTATGTGGCACCTTGTTTTAAAGGCTCTTTAAAACTGACTCAACACTACTTTGTTTTTGAAAATTGGCCCAGCCGTTTCAGACCTACAAGCCAATACTATTAAAACTGCACAATCGTCTATATGTAGGATTTAAGCAAAATTTCAAATAGCTCTAAGTCTGAAGTGGCTGGGCTGATTTTTAAAAACAAAGTGGAATTAAGTTGAGAATTAAATAGCCTTTGAACGAGGTGGTGCAAAATCCCTTTATATTTGAAAAAAATTGCTAGTGCCTCCTTGGCACCAGCAAAGTTTAACCCCTAGTTTTGACTTTAGATTACGTGTTCAGCGGGAAAAAATACGTGATAATTTTTTAACCGATACCCTGCACAGACAACTCTTTAATTTTGTAAATCTGTGAAATAGGGTGAGCCAAAAAACTAACCTATCAAATGTGTCTGTTAAAATGAATCTACATATATACCAAGAAAAATTGTTCTTGCAAGGTAAGATTATTAGCTCAATTTTAAAAGTGTCTGTGAGCATTCAAATTTTTCCATTTAAATAACACGTAAAAACTAATTTTTCAATAAAAGTACCAAAACTTTTAAACCGTTTAAGATAAAGTTCTTTACATCATGGATTCCTGTGGAGCATAAATTTTTCTAAAAATCTATTAGAGGGTAATTTTTTTAACTTAAATACTCGTACAATAAAATGCTTTAAAAATTGAAAAAATCAAGATATCTAATTTTAGTGATTAGATTTTTAAGAAATTGTATGCTCTATAAGAATCCACGATGTAATTTTTTTCTCCTTAACGGTTTAAAGTAATGGTACTTTTAATAAAATGGATTTTTACGGGTTATTTTTATAAGAAACTTTGAATTCTCACCGACACCTCTTAAAATTGAGCTAAGAGTCCTCCCTTACATGGACATTTTCTTCTCGGTATACAGGGTGATTCAACTTTTTTTTCCGTATTGCCGAACCAAAGCTTCAAAACAGTTACAGTAGAGTAACTCTTGCCAAATAAAGACGATCTGTTTTAAGAGGTGTTGCAAAAAATTGCAATTTTAAGTATAATAGTTTTATTCTACATTACAAATTTGCTACAAAGTAGCAAAAAATATCAAATATCATTTTTTTTATTTTTATATGTTAGTGAATTTGCCCAAACAAAACAATAAATAAGAAAAACTTTTTTCTGCGCTAACGATCGTTTCTGTGACTTTGCGCTGTTTTGGTAGTTTTCAAGCTTTCTTTACATAGTACATTTTGAAATAGGTATGCACTAAGGTACAAAGTAAAATTTTTATCGTTAATGCACTTTTTTTAATGAACTAGTTGGCATATTTGCATATATTTTTAATCCAGCATCTTCGATTAATTATGACATAACGTCTCATGACTTCCTTATACTTTCCCATAATTCCCATACTTCCCCATAATTCTCAATACGTTCCGCATAATTTCCCAGACTACACTGTGTCTGCTTAAGTTTGCAACTATATGGAATAAGTTTTTATTCTTACTTTACGAAAAAAGTTATTTTTTATAAATAAATTCTGCATGCTCTAAAACTCAAATATGGCAATCATCAAGTCTTATTTTTTTGCAGTGGTATACGAGGTATGGCAGAACATTTAAATATTATTTGACGGCTTGTAACTCGAAAACGAATGACATTTTGAAAAAATTATATGAAGCTCTACCCTTATTTTGTCAAGTAGAATCACCCTCTTAAGTTTCTGTGATCGATTTTTGAATCACCCTGTATAAGTTCATTGTAACACATAAATTCTATAGGTTAGTTTTTTTAGCTTACCCCATAGTGTAATTTATTTTTATTATATAAGCTATATTATTTTAAATAAAGGGTTAAATTTTTTGTATAAAAATATATTTAATTTATTTAAAAGCATTAATAATAAAGTAAAAACTTTTACTAGTAAATTTAGAGCTTGGATGTAATAAAAGAACATAGTAGACATTTAATTTAAATTTTCTTTATTGTTAAGACTCTTTGTAGTTTGGATTGTTCTTATTTATTATTTTGGGTTTTCACCCGGTTCCTGGGAAAATGTGCCTGTGTGCCATGTCGAATTTATTCAGCGGAAAATATGCTAAAGGGACACGTTTCGGGATCTATTTTTAGCCTGGCTGCGAAGTTTGTAGGAAAAGATGACAAAAAATTATGGGATATTGTTCTTTTTATTTATAAAGGTTAAAATTAAATGGTTAAAAAATGATTTTGGACAATTTATAAAGAAAAAGAGCAAGGTTTATTATAAAGAAAATGGATATAGTGTAAGAGCTCGTCAGTCGCTAGCGTTTTGACAGTTTCAACCCCTTGACAGACAAACATTTTGGGGTGGCCAAATGGTCAGAGCAAGTCCAATACTTCTGTTATTAAATAAAATACAACCAAGGATCTTATGGTAGGGGAGCCTAAGAGGGGATTTCTGAAGTTACTACAGCGCGTCAGAAAAATATACCGGAGGATACTTTGTACTGATACTTCCACCAAATATGAAGCCCTGTATACAGGAGCGATAGTAAAAACAAAAATATATCCATCAGAAATTGTCATGCGCGTCAGATTAGGATAGGGTAAGTTAATTACATGCTTTAGATTGTATTGGCGAGTTTATAAAAAAATTTAGCATTTATCATTTAACATTTTACATTTAACATTTAAGATTTAGCATTTAGTAATTTAGCACTGTTCATAAAAATATTCAAATTAGATGTTTGGTCATGCGCATTGTAATGATATTTGACTTTTGACAGAAAAACAGCCGCTTGCTTGTCAGTAATAACATTGATCCCATTACAAAAACTTTATTAATTTCACAATTCGGCGAGTCCATCTTAACTTAGCGCAGATCAAAACAATAATAAAGCCAAAATATATCAAATTATGACATTACAGAAAACATTCCGACATTTGACATGTTTTGACATGCGCAGTCGAATTTTCATTTAGCATTTAATTTAAGAAGATAAAAGTTGGCCAACTCTTAAATGATAAATGTTAAATCCTAAATGTTAAATGAGTTTTATGAACGTCTACATGAATCACCATAAGCCGAACTTTTGTTAAATACTAAATGCTAAATGTTAAATGTTAAATTAAATGCTAAATTTTTTTATAAACCCACCATATATCTCTACTAATCTAACAATTTGAGAGTGACGTACAGAAAGCGGATGGCTACAAAGTTGTAAAAAACGTCATTTTGACATGCTCGAGCGTGGTTGTTTTTTTTTTGTAGAAAATAATTTCAGAATAACGAAAAATATATTGTTTAATATGATTTAAACGATTTTCACAAGCCCAAATAATAAAAATATTGTTTTAACATACAAGTCTATAGCCGTTTATTGCCCCGATAAAAAGGTATACATTATATAACATTTTTTTCTTCTTGTAACCCAATTGGTCTCTATGACGCTCGAGTCACTGCAAATTTAGCATCTTGGGCTCCCCTACTATTACATAGGAGTTGTAGAGTTTTTAAAAGGCATCTAATAAAAATATTTTGAAGCATACGGAGTATACAATAAAAAAATGAAAACTTATCTCACAGCAATAAATTTTTTTAGTGCTCTCTGTATACATTTAAATATTTTTAGGTCAAGCCTACTTGGAAACTCTACAATTCTTGTATAAGACTTTTTGTCATATCTTGATTAATAACAGCAATATTGTACTTTCTCAGACCAGTGAGCCACCCCAAAATGTTTGTCTGCCAAGGAGTTGAAACTGTCAAAACTGTCTGGCGACTAAAGAAATATCTTTTTATAGATACCCAAGTAACATTATAATATAAAATTTAGCTTTTACAAAATACGGAAAATAAAGTTTTAATTTAATAACTTTGATACTTGGTACCTGCCAAAGCCACTATGAGTTAAACATTATAGTTTCCCATTGCTTTTACCTATGTTGGGAGCATGTACTGACAAACTCTTAGCTTTTACAAAATATCGAAGGTATGCCGCTAACGGGCTTTGACTATTAGGTAGTATTTCTTTAAATAAATAGCATCCGTAGTAGTACTAAAGGTGATGTGAAATGCAAAAACTGCATATTTCAGAGCTCGGAAAACGTTGACGGAATAGGGGAAAAGGTTGGGGTTTAACATCTATAACCCGAGACCCACAGTACTATAGTACTTAGGCACAGGTCTTCGTTGGCTGTCTCAAAGGTTTAAAAAGAAAGTCATTAAAAAAAAAAGGTAAATTAAGGTCTTTTCATAGAAGGTATCACTTGACCTTCTTTTCCATCTAAATTTTTTGTTATTTGTGTTGGTGAGGGCTGGGGACAAGCCCCTGTGACACATAAATATGTTCCCCTAAAAATATAGTCTACACGTTTCAGGATGTTTTTATAACTGTAAAACAAACGAAATTATACGTGGTGGTTCGTGTTAAGGATCCCCCACACCGGCGCGAAAACTCTTGCGATGCGAATTTTCTGTTGCGAAAAATTCGCAGGCGGAGTGGTAGCGGTCAAGACTTCCCCACATTGCCGCGAAAACCAAAAACTAATCCGCGACTGTTCGCCTTACAAATATGAACATCAAAGACTCAAGAAACTCAAAACTTTTTTAAATTAGCACTCTATATATTATGTCATCTTTAATAGTTTTTAAAATATGACCACTTAAATTAATGATCTCAATGGATTGCCAATGTTATTACCTGCGTGAAACAAAATTTACATTTCATGGGCGATAAAACGGGTTTGTGCGCAAGCAAATCGAGGGTGAACGCGCCTGGTGCCAAACAGACTATCGGCATTATCGGAAAGAATTTGTCGACGCCGTCTTGGTTTTCGTTCGGAGTACGGTAGCTATTGATTCTATTTTATCCCAAACTTTGTCCTTTTTTCTTATATTTTTATAATCTTCGTCGCTTAGATCATATATTATAAGATAGTGTTTCACAATTTCAATTAGTTTATCTGTAAAAACCATTTTTATTTGCGGAAAATGATAACGGCAGCGGAAGGAACCGTTCAAGCCGCGTCTTAAGAAAACAACGCTGACCTGTTGCGACTCTTGCGGATTCCGCCCCAGCCAGTCTGAACCCGTTCATAGGTTCGCCGCGATTCCGCGTAGGTCGCGGTTGCGAAAGTTTCGCGTCGGTGTGGGGATCCTTTAATTAGAATGTCCTGTATAATCTTATTATCCAGCCGATGTAAACAAAATTTTGTGTAATGTCTTACCATGGCATAACGTTCCTTTTGTTTAAATAGACGAGAAATCTGAAGTCCAAAAGATATATGTAAAAACTATGTTTTTAACAGTTTTTTTAGTTCATTGCAGTTTTGCACCAAACTTTAAACTTTTTGCAATTTCTAATTAATTTTATATTGTGAAAAAATTAATTTTTACACTTTTCCTCCTTTACAATTCTTCTCCACGAGTAATACTTACAAAGTAACAAGTGATTAAGGTGAAATTAAAACGTTTTGTTTTCCAATTATTTTAAAATATTGTTTATTTAAAAAATGTTCTTGATGGAGCAAATTTCAATTTGACTTGAATATATTCTATTAACGAATTATCTTTAAGAGCATAGTCGCCACCCAATATAATAAAAACAGTTAAAGTCTAATCACAACAACAATTCTTTCCTTAAAGCAAGGAGACAAATTAAATTGTTTTTAGTTATCTTCTTGTGGTAGCACTAATAGTTCTGTTATAATCCGCATATTTTTTAAACTTATTTTAAATCCAAAACCTTTATAAAGTTGAATTTACATGCAAATTTACCAACATTGCATACAAAGTTTTATTGCAATGTGACCTTCCAGCTTATTTCAGCTATTTATCAAGAATGCACGCCGGGAACAACTATTTGTTTTAAAACTTTATGTCCAAGTAAAACTTTAGATATAACAAAACTTTTACTTTTTCAGTATAAGATATTGTGTTTCGTACTATATTATGTTATGTTGAGAAAACAGTGACCGATATATTTATTGGTAATGCGCATGGAAAACTTTTTATTTTTGTTACATTATGTTTATTAAAAATATATTTTAAAGAGCAAACATAATTTTATTGTTTTTATAACCTTTCTTAATGATTATCCTTAAAAACAGATAAGGCCCAGTCTAAAAATTAAAGATATGTGAAAAGTTTTGGACACTATGATCTGGTAGTACAAAATATTTATAAAGGTGTAAAGCATAAATCTGAAATAAAGCTTAGTTTATTATGCTTGTTTTATCTTGCGGTAATAATAAGAATTTTAACGATATCATCTTCTGTCACATTGAATGATTTTATTATCATTCGTGTAGTAACGGCAACAGTTAAAAGCCACTATAAAATACCGTTGAATTTATATGCAAATTTATCAACTTTGCATACAAAGTTCTGGTGCAATGTGACCTTCAAGCTTATTTTATCTATTTATCAAGAATGCACGCCGAAAACAGATATTTGTTTTTAAACTTAATATCCAAGTAAAAGTTTACATGGAACAAAACTTTTACTTTTAAAGTTTAAGATACTGCGTCTTGTGCTATATTATGTTGCAATATACAGTGACCGATATAGTTATTGGTGATCCGTATAGAAAAATATAGCTGCCACTCCTTACATTCGATCAAAACAGATAAGGCTCACTCTAAAACCTAAAGATATGTAAAAAGCTCTGGATATTCTCAAAAATGCAATACTTGTCTCAAAGCCACATAAGTAAAATTAAACATTTTTATTTATCTTCTTCTAGTAGCACAATAATATTGTCGTAATCTGCATATTTTCGGTAACTTAATTTAAACCAAAAACGTTTATAAAGTTGTGACCTATAAATCGAGAAATAAAGTTTATTTTATTACGATCGTTTCGTCTTGCAATAATAATAAGAATTTTAACGATTTCCTCTTCTTTCCATTAAACGATTTTAATATCGTCGTGTAGTAGCGGCAACGTTGTAAAGCCACTATAAAATAACGTTGAATTTATATGCAAATTTAACAACTTTACATACGAAGTTCTGGTGCAATGTGACCTTTCAGCTTATTTTATCTATTTATCAAGAATGCACGCTGGAAACAGATATTCGTTTTTAAACTTAATATCCAAGTAAAAGTTTACATGGAACAAAACTTTTACTTTTAAAGTTTAAGATACTGCGTCTTGTGCTATATTATGTTGCAATAACAGTGACCGATATAGTTATTGGTGATCCGTATAGAAAAATATAGCTGCCACTCCTTACATTCGATCAAAACAGATAAGGCTTACTCTAAAACCTAAAGATATGTAAAAAGCTCTGGATATTCTCAAAAACGCAATACTTGTCTCAAAGCCACATAAGTAAAATTAAACATTTTTATTCATCTTCTTCTAGTAGCACAATAATATTGTCGTAATCTGCATATTTTCGGTAACTTAATTTAAACCAAAAACGTTTATAAAGTTGTGACCTATAAATCGAGAAATAAAGTTTATTTTATTACGATCGTTTCGTCTTGCAATAATAATAAGAATTTTAACGATTTCCTCTTCTTTCCATTAAACGATTTTAATATCGTCGTGTAGTAGCGGCAACGTTGTAAAGCCACTATAAAATAACGTTGAATTTATATGCAAATTTAACAACTTTACATACGAAGTTCTGGTGCAATGTGACCTTTCAGCTTATTTTATCTATTTATCAAGAATGCACGCTGGAAACAGATATTCGTTTTTAAACTTAATATCCAAGCAAAAGTTTACATGAAACAAAACTTTTACTTTTGAAGTATCAACATACTGAGTTTCGTACTATATTATATTATGTTGGAAATATAGTGATCCGTATGGAAAACTTTTTTATTTGTATTCATACAAAAGATTATTTTTGATAAAAGTTAAGTTCTTTTATGTTAGATTTCCTAATTTCTCATTTGTCTAATATGTCTAATATTTGTTTAAGAGTTGATCAGAGTTTTGTGAGTTAGGGCTAAACTTTTAGTTAGATGTTATATGGATCATATTAACAATCATTATAATATCAGTTGTGAATATTGTACCATAATGATTGTTTAGGATCCGAATTTCATACAATATTATACCGGGTGATTCATCGCCGGGCGGGACATAGGAAATCCCATGTAATTTTTTATGGGGTCAATTATTGGCTCCCCTAATTATTTTAGAGAAAAATTCTTTTAAAGTTTATTGAAGAGCATGCAAATCTACGTCCATGGTAAAAACTTTAGATTTTTCGGTTAACCCGTTTGCTAGTTAGATGCTAATATATTTTTAAAAATTGTTACATTATTATCGCCTCATATTTATGAACAACAATAAAAATACCAGTTAGCGTGACATAACGTTGTCATTTTGAAATTTAGTGCTTTATTATTATCAAAAATTGTAGAGCGAAAAGAGTTATACCATGAGTTATACTACTGAAGAAAAAGTATTGATGATTAAATGGTACTATCAAGAAAATAGTTACCAAAGGTGTCAGACATGTTCGCTGCTCAGTATCCGAATAGACCGATACCCGGAAGGCACAGTGAATAACTGCAGATGCGAAGCTAGGGGTATTTTTTTGTCTTTGGACAAACCACGAAGACTTAAAGCCTAAATACTAATGTACCGTGGGTGTCTTAACCGAGGTAAGAGGGACTTTGTTGACACGGGTCTTACATACTTGAAGATTTGGAGGGAAGAAAAGACCTCCGCGGGCAGCAGGTTCCACATTCTAGCAAAAGAACGAACAAAGTGGGAAGTTCTGGGCCTGTCCAGTTGGACCGTGAGTGGAGGAACTATACTGGACAATTCTTCAGAGCAGAAGCCATGGAGGTACCTATAAAGCGATAGATCTCCCACAGCTCGACGATGGCCAAGAGAAGGAAGTCTTTGAGTAAGTAAAGGATCATTAATAAGACGAACAGCTCTTCTTTGAATAGCATCAAGAATGCTGAGAGTTGTAGGGGATGCCATTTCCAAACATGAGAACAATATTCCAGAGAAGGTCGAATTTGGGACACATACAAAGTGTATAAATAAGACGTAAGCAATAATTTAAAAATATCCCCTCACTGATCACATGCGTTTGAATCCCTAATTACTGACTTTTTGGATCAGTGCTATACAATTTTGTTTGGTTGTATTTTCCGGCGTTATTATCAAATAAAAATTACCGGGTTTTAGATTCGCTTCTAAAGTAAAAATATTTCAAAATTTATTGCTTCGAAAGATGTTTACTTGCAAAATTTAAATGTCTATTCATAAAGTAAACATTTACATGAAAATCTTAAACGGTTGCTGTTAAATATCTTACTTTACCAACAACCTAAATTCAATTTGCATAGGTTAATATCTCGGTTTAGAGGGAGATTTTGGGATATTCTAATATAGTTTGCAGCTTGCTTCTATATTTATAACATTTATAAGGTGAAAATTGACGTCGCTTAAGAAAATATTAGATTAGAAATTGATTTGAAAAATAAGAAAAATATTTTCTTTTTAACGCAACTTTTGGGTAAAATATGGCATAGTTAAAAAAATTAGCTTAGCTAGCTGTTTTTGGACTCCCATTTTAACCAACTTTGTTTCTTCTTCACATCAACGACCTTCTTTTTTCCACAACCAATCCCATTCATAGTTATGTTGACGATAGTACCCTTCAATCCACTTTTTAGGTTCTCAAACCAATTTCTCAACCCGACTTGGAAAGCAACGATGCATCTATCACAGGATCTCAATTTGATATTGGATTGGAGCGCCAAAAATCTCGTTCAATTTAATGCATCCAAAACACAATCATGTTCCTTGTCGCGAAAAAAATCATCAAACACTTACCCTTTGCTTATGAGTAGCCAGGTTTTGCAGAGCGGGGACACATTTAACCTTGTGGGCGTCACATTTGAGAATAACCTTAACTGGCATAAACACATTGAATCTATAGCCACCGCGGCTTCAAAAAGCTTGGATTTCTTTCCCGAGCCAAAAGTATTTTTCTCCTTCCAATTTATACACTTTGTATGTGTCCCAAATTCGACCCTCTCTGGATTATTGTTCTCATGTCTGGGGAATGGCATCCCCTACAACCCTCAGCATTCTTGATGCCATTCAAAGAAGAGCTGTTTGTCTTATTAATGATCCTTTACTAACTTAAAGTCTTCCTTCTCTTGCCCAGGTCGTCGAGCTGTGGGAGATCTATCGCTCTTCTATAAATAATTTGCGGCTTCTACTCCGACGAATTATCCAGTATAGTCCCTTCTCTTGCAGCTCCCAACAGAGAAACTCGTGGTGCCGCACGTATGCATCCCTATACGGTCCAACTGGATGGGCCCCGAACATCTCTCTTTGTTCGTTCATTTATCCTTAGAGTTTCTAGACTGTGGAACGCTACTGCCAGCGGATGTCTTTCCTTCCCCCAAATCTTCAAGTTTTTTAGTCCCGTGTTAACAAACTTCCTATTACCTTGCTTAAGACACCCACGGTACGTGAGTATATAGGCTTTCAGTCTTTGTGGATCGTCCAAAGATAAAAAAAAAACTTTTTCTTTTACCACGCTTTCATTAGCTTCACTTGTATGTTTGTACGTAGCTTATTATACCTAACGCCTTTTTTACCATGCTTTTATTTTAAATATGTCCTGATGTAGGTCCCTGTAACCGAAATCATGACTGTTTTTAATGTCTTACACTAGGTGTCATTACAAGCACAATTTTTATAGCATATCAAACTTTAAAGTAAAAAAATAATTGTTAAAAAATACTTAAAGGCACGATTTTAAGCACATCGAACTGAAAAGTGGAAAATAATTTTAAAATAATCTTAAAACAATAAGGAACGAAAAATACTGGTATTATTATTATGTAAAAAAGCGTCGGCCGTAAGATCCAGTAATACGTGGTTCAGATTTTTTTCTTAACGACTGAACAAAATACAAAAAAAAAAATACATGTACGTGCCTAAAATTTAAAGTTTTCCCTTGATTTATCCAGGATTTCACCAACAGAACCTGACTTGGGGCTCCATTTTCGACTTGGGCAGAAGAAATTTTTGATGGAAAGGGTGTAAAATTTTTCTTTTGTTTACCTCTTTCTGTTACATTTAAAAGTAGAAAATTTGAAAAAAAAAATCTTTTAGAGAGCTTTATATTCTTTTACCGTCAAAAATCGGGAAATTAATTGTCGGATCGGTTCACAGAGTAATCGGTAAAAAAACATTAAAAAAATGTACACTACCTCCTATTTTGGGGATGGTTAAAAATGGAAAATGGGTTGGTAATTTTAAATGTCTACTGGTTTGATATTAATTTAAATAATTTTTTCCATTTTCTACAATAAGAAGCAAGATTGCATTAAGTCGGGTGATGGCCTGGTGTGTAAAGCGCTGGGTCGTTGGGCGCACAACGGACGTGAGGTGGGTTCGAATCCTGCTGAGGTCAAATGGTCGGAAATTTAGTGGTAAGCTCAACATCAGACGGACAAAGTGCAAAATGTATCGACGCTAATAGCCAGCAAGAACTAAGGCGCCGGAATACACTTTGCGTGTCCTGCGCAACTGTAGACTTGCGGACCCTATCCAGTGAGGGTCGAAAATCCCACTGGGTGTAAAAGTGGTCTTAAGATGTCGCGAATAGGACCGGGGTTCGGAAGCCACGTTCAACTGTAGGTCCCGTCTGGGTGACATCACCAAGACGTAAAAGACAGGGTGCACCATAAGCCAAGCGGCTTTGGTGCATGGGTTATCCCGACCCTATTGTAAGGTCTAAGATTGCATTAATTTCTTTTTTTTGTCGAACTTTTATGTCTTTAAAGCTTTTATTATTTTATAATTTGAGACAATCGGAAACCCTTATTATGTATTAACATAAAGTAACATACCTACGGATAAGAGAAACCATGGCATGCTAAAATTTTCGTACCGCTTTTGCGGCAGGCTTGTCATTTTTCCAGTTTACACTTTAAATGCGTCGGTCGAAGCCTCGCCTCGTGTAACATTAGCGGTGGGGAGACACGTAAGCTACTGAAATGACTAACTGGCGGTATTTCAACGAGAAACGAATAAAATTATATTGGGAGTTTTCGCATGACTTGTCCTTAAATCGGCTATTCCATGATAACTCTTATAATTTCTTTACTCTATGGTATTAAGTATGATAATGGTCAAACACATGTGTTCTGAGTTACCGTACATTTCATGTTTTAACACTATTAACATCACCATCAATCATTAATCTTTCTCTGATAAAACATTTTGAGAGGTCGATTTTAACCCTTGTCGACAGAAATTAGCTCTAAAAGGTAATTATATTTTCTTTTGATCTAAGAGCTTCTTATCTTTCGCTTATCTATTTATACTCTTGCTAAAATCGTAACATTAATCAATAACCAATTTAATTCAACACTACACATCAGTGCCTCGTATTTTAATACAAAGACTAATAAATAATAAATATCTGTTTAAAATGTGAGGACCTTTTCTTTTTGCTAGTCAGAAATTTTACAATGAAAATAAGAAAAATAAATAAAAGGGAAAGGAATGATTTGTGGAAAGGGAGCCTTTTTTGCCCTTTAATTTTTTTAGCCAAGTCTTTTCTTTTACAGCCAGACCCCTCCCCATTAAAAAGCTAGATATACGTCCATGATAAAAACTAATGTCTGATGGTAGCATTTTAGGTTTTAGACCATGCAGAAGTTCTTATCAAAATTACTTTTTTGTAAAATAAATAAAAAGTTTTCCATGTAGTGCGAGCTTAAGTAGACATGCAGTACCTATGTTTAAAATCTGGAAGGACTGCAGATACTTTGTAATTTTTGACATTATAAACTTTTAAACTGGACGTATCTAAATTAGAAAATTTATGGCTTATAGTTAAAATTTTTACGGTCATGGTAAAGTTTTATCTTACTTTTATAGGTTTTTTTGTTTAAACTTACTTTTATAGCTATACATTTTGAATAATTATTACCTACCAACGCTGAAGATTCATGAAATAATATACGTATCTCAAACTTCACTTATTTAATCTGGCACTTTAATTCTGAATTTGTTTCTGGGTTTCAAGTTTGTAGATCGACTTTATTACTTTACGAAACAACTAACCAGCTAAAATTATTATGTTGGCAGCTTGAAATTAGCAGTTATGAATCCACTAAGTTAGCCTTAAGCAAAGTCGGTCTATATAAGGTCACGACATTTGGCCATATTGCTTTGACGTGTTATGACGTCACATCTCCCATTTTTCGGCCATGTTGTTCAGTGCCGGAGATAAACTGTATTATTGTATTAGTAGAACAACCGTTTACACAACAGTTTTTAATTATTATTAGGTTGTAAATTATTTTACTTTAAATAAGAAACATTCGGAGTTACATCTTTCAACAAATATCACTTCCAAAACAATGCAAAATGAAATGCGCAAATTTTAGACGCCACTGGATTGATCATCAGCTTTGATTTTACCCAGTCTTGCCAACTTTTCTCCGTGGAGTGGCCTTCCTTGCGTCCCCGACCTCGAACCGCCTAAAAGTTGAGGATATGTCGCAACCTTATAAATATAAACTAACCTTAGCCTTAAGTATTTCTATTATAGTAGGGGAGTCCGCGATGCGAAATGCAGATTTACTCGACCGTCATAGAGACCTATTTTGAGTTGCAAAGCTTGGATGATTAGAAGAAAAAAATGTTATATAATGTATACCTTTTCATCGGTGGGGGAAGCGGCTACAGATTTTTAAATATGTCAAAAAACACGGTTTTTATTTCTGCTTGTTAAAATCGTTCGGATCGTATCCGGATTACATATTTTTCGTTAACCTTAAATTATATTCTTCAAAATAAAAAAAAGCCACGCTCGAAAATGTCAAAATGACGTTTTATTTTTTACAACTTTGTAGTCATCCGCTTTCTTTACGTCACTCTCAAATTGTCAGATTTAGTGGAATAAACACTCTTTAGCATGTAATTAGATATCTCTTTCGCAGGATCTTAATTTAATATTGGATTGGGGCGCCAAAAATCTCGTCCATTTTAATGCATCCAAAACACAATAATGTTCCTTGTCGCGAAAAGAGTCATCAAATACTCATCCTCTACTTATGAGCGGCCAAGTTTTACAGAGCAAAGACACCTTCAATCTTGTGGGCGTCACATTTGAAAGTAACCTTAACTGGCATAAACACATTGTATCTATAGCCACGGCAGCTTCAAAAAGCTTGGATTTCTCTTTCGAGCCAAAAAGTATTTTTCCGCTTCTAATTTATACACTTTATATGTGTCCCAAATCCGACCTCCCTTGGAATATTGTTCCCATATCTGGGGCATGGCGTCCTCCACAACCCTAAGCATTCTTGATTCTATTCAAAGAAGAGCTATTCGTCTCATTAATGATTCTTCACTTACAGAAAGGCTTCCCTCTCTTGCCCATCGTCGGGCTGTGGGGGATTTATCGCTTTTTTATAGGTACTTCCATGGCTTCTGCTCTGAAGAATTGTCCAGTATAGTTCCTCCACTCACGGTTCCCAACAGAGAAACTCGTGGTTCCGCGCGTATGCATCCCTATACGGTCCAACTGGACAGGCCCCGAACCTCTCACTTTGTTCGTTCTTTTATCCCTAGAGTTTCTAGATTGTGGAACCTGCTGCCCGCGGAGGTCTTTCCTTCCCCCAAATCTTCAAGTATTTAAGTCCCGTGTGAACAAACTCCCTCTTACCTCGCTTAAGACACTCACGGTACGTTAGTATTTAGGCTTTAAGCCTTCGTGGTTTGTCCAAAGATAAAAAAAAAAATTAACTCACCCTATCTCATTGTTAATTTGAAGCGCTCGAAAATTTCTGATGGATATATTTTTGTTTTTTACGATCGGCCCTGTATACGGAGCTTATATTTGGCGAAGGTTCTTAACCGAGAGTACAAGGTAGGTATCCTCCGGTGTGTTAATCTGCCGCGCTGTAGTAAATCCCGAAATCCCCCTCTTGGGCTCCACTACCATTAATATTATTCTTAAAATATAAGTTATGATAAAATTATTTTAAGTATTTTATGTTTTACCCATCTATTATTGATCTGTAATACCTTAGAAACGGAATATGTTATGGTAGCAATAATACCTGCTATCACACCTAGGGCATTATAAGCAGATATTATGATAATGCCCGCTTATAATGCCCTAATGCGCTAATATGGAAATTTTATTGCTTATCCAATTTTATTTATGTTTTACCCAACTATTATTGATCTGTAATACCTTAGAAACGGAATATGTTATGGTAGCAATAATACCTGCTATCACACCTAGGGCATTATAAGCGGATATTTTGATAATGCCCGCTTATAATGCCCTAATGCGCTAATATGGAAATTTTATTGCTTATTCAATTTTATTTCTCTCACAATAAAGATCAAGTTTATACAAACATATGTATTAAAATAAAATCAATAACTTACCAGTTCCTGAAAATATGCCATTAAAACGGTTTCGGTTATTTGAAGAATTGCGTTCGCATCTTTCCAAATACCAAATATGCCATACTCCCGATCATACTGTTGCCTTGATTTAACTGGCAAAAGATTTTCGGTCGCTTTTATGGCCTTTTCTCTTATATTTTGTGGAATTTCTTCCATTTTGAGCAAATCGTTAAATAAAAAATGCCAACTGACTAACTGATAGAAACATCAAAGTCACACTTAACACCAGTCATTATCTACTTACGTATACAGGTACAGGTGCAACTTATTTTTTATATTGTGAATAAATAATGCAATTAGTCATTGAAAAACTCTTTTTGGGTAAAACATAAAGGATTGTATGCACCACGGGCTTTACTGGACTATAATGCCCATCAGGTCGAAATCTAGCCCTCGGGCCAGAGGCCCTCGCGCTATTTCGACCTTCAGGGCATTATAGTCCTAGTAACGCCCTTGATACATAAATAGCTATTATAGTTATAAATTTTAAGGATTATTTTTGACCACCCTATATTTATTAATTGTGAAATTATCAATACAGTCTACTAAACAAGTTCTTTCTCTATGAGGAACCCAATACGAGCTCATATACTTTTGTTTAGACAAAAATTGTTGGTTATATAATGGCTCGCAGACGTCACTTTTGACATAAAATTTGAAAATAAATGAAAAACGGTTAGACCTAGGTAAAGAACAATATACACTAGTTATGTTTGGAATTTGACGCAGAATCTAAAAAATATATAATATATAGGGTGTTCCATTTAAAGTAAGGAAGTTGACATTAACTTCTGGTATAACCGGAAGTGGTAAAACTGTCAAAATATTTTAGTTGTATGTCTTGCACTGACTTTATAATGTTAACAAATTTTCAAAAATGTTCCAAAGTCTACTTTTCGAGAAATCGATCGCAGCAGTTCCCAGTGAGACACCCTGTATTTGTTTAACCTCACTTTTTGTTAAAATAAAATTGTAGAATCCTGGCTATGCCCTTGTATTTTCTGATGGGTAAAATACATATTAATAGTCCATTGCACCTTGAGCTTAACCAATTAACTTTATTAGGTGATATTTTGGAACACCATTATTTGGCATTGCGTTATGACAAATCTTGTTTGTTGTCACGATACATTTTCAGGGATAGAATTTCTAGCGCACTGCGCCAGTTTGTGCCGCCTCCTGACATGCTTTGATTGAGCTTGTTACAGAGTTAATCTGTCGTTACAATGTTAGGATATATATACAGGGTGTCCAGTAACTCTACCGACAAACTTTAAGGAGTAATTCGACAATTAAAAATGAAAACAAAACTTTCATATCGATGGTGAAGTAGGGGAAGGGGGGCAAGACGGGGAAGGAGCAAGACGGGATATCGGGTGTCATCGGTCGTACGAACTACTGATCACAACCAATCTGGCTCGTAATAATGCGTTACTATCTTGTTTAGCAGTCAGCGTTGTGACAGGCTTGTTAGTCCACGCATGTTTACCCTAAACTCAAACTTTTTCCAAATTTATTTGACGTTGAAATTACTTTTGGATTGAACTTCAACGTCGAATAACTTTTGAAGGAGTAAATTTATTGAAAAATATTAAGAAACCCTTTTTGTAGCGCATCCAATTTCCTTTAAAAATAGGTATTGGATTTATTTAAATATATATATTATTTGTAATAGTAATAAATATCCAAATTCAAGAAACAAAACTGAACAAATAGTTCAATGTTCAAAGCCCGACAATTTACGAAGAAAACTCTTATTGTAGGAAGATACTAGGTTTGTTCCAGCAGGCTGTCAGAAATGTTTGCAACCGTTCGGATTCTGCGCACGTCAAATTTGTCGTTCCAGCAGTGCCATGTTTCTAACATTATACAATTGTTTGTTGCTGCAGCAGTAGTTTTAAGATGTTGGAAACATGTTGGAAACTGTTTGAAAAGTTTGCAAACTTTTCTTCAAACATTAGGTTTGTTCCAGCAGAATGTTGGAAAGATGTTGGCAACAATCGTAAAAGCAGAAATTGTTACAAACATTAGTCAGGAATGTTGGCAACAGTTTTCTGCTGAAACGAAAAAAAACAAGGCGTGCATACTGCTGATACGTCAATACAAGAAAGGTTATATTAAAAATTGTCAGTAATGTTTGAAGAAAGCTAGCAAACTTTTCAAACAGTTTCCAACATGTTTCTAACATCTTAAAACTACTGCTGGAACAACAAACAATAGTATAATGTTACAAACATGACACTGCCGGAACGACAAATTTGACTTGCGCAGAATCCGAACGGTTGCAAACATTTCTGACAGCCTGCTGGAACAAACCTAATATTTTATTTATTAATAATTCTAAGCGGCTGTAATTAAAAAAATAACTAATTATTAAATTGCCCAACGAAGTAACGATTTTATGCAATTTTTAACGACCTTAAGTTCTAATATACTTTATTTTGCTTGTCCTAAATTTTCTTACTTTTAAAGCTAAAACTCAAATAAATTATGCTTTGTTTGTGATGATACACTTCGCTTTGAACTGTAATACTCTTTGTGAATAGAACCGAGTTGAAAACCATATTATTCATTATTTCTACCTTCGACAGCAATAAAATTCAAAAAGCAAAATGTTATTTCCATTGAAATAATCTCGGATCGGCAACATCGAGCCATTATAGGAAAACAAATGAAACCACATCAATCAGAGGATTTTTCTAATTGGTAGGCAACGATAACGACTAAACTCGATCCCAAACAAATTGTTAGTTCGGTCGGGTTATTGAAAATGATAGACGATAGACGTCAATATTGAAATTAGTATAAAAATTAATATGGAATTTTTGTCAAAAGCTGTTTTAATTATACAGTGACCGCCAGAAAAGTTGAACCATATGTATGAAAAACTTTTTTATTTTTGTATTCCTAAAAATGTTATTTCTAATAAAAATCTTTGCATTCACTGAAACTCACAAAACACTGACCAAAACTGAATAGCTTTGGAAAAGAAGGTAACAAGCCACATTCTCATTTCTGAGTTATTTCAACTTTAATATTTTAATTTATTCTGAAATATTAATATTTCGGCTTTTACAAAACTGCTTTTGTAGTAGTACTATATTTATTTAAAAAATATCAAAATGTGAAAACAAAGTCAAAAAATTGTATTAGGTAACAAAAAACAAGATTTTGTAAATTGTGGCTTGTTACTTCTTCCTCGAAGTCCTTCAATTTAATTAACCCATAGAGTAGACGAGGTAGGTGAAAATTAACGAATATGACACAACTACTATCCCCTCGACCAGTAAATGAAACAGACTTCATTATAAGAATCCTTTTTAAACCTTTTTTGACGAGTCTACCACGAATAATCATATCGCTATATATGGAAGCGGCGCTTAAACCCAGACTGTTAATGTCAAATGTTTCGGGATTAGGACTGGACGTACGCGTTATTTTTTTGTAGATTAAGTTTACCACAATGTTATACATGCAGTTTTTCACAATTGTGCCAAAAATCGTAAGGGTTACAGTCACGTAACCCGCCTAGTCCGTTACCCGAAACATGTGTTTGAGTTTTATGATTTTCTAAGATTAATAAAAACTTTTTCATTCGGTTAAAAGTTCCAAAGACACGCTGTATAAATGGAAACTTTCATAATTCCAAAATAAAAGTCAATAACCTGATAAGTTGCCGATTCTGCTATTAGACTAGGAGATATGGACGCCAATGCCCCAAAAATTATTATCATGGAATTTTTGGGAAATCCAATTTAGAATAAAATGCTGAATAATGACGATACATGATGCCAGCTTCTGTCTTGGTCAGAAATTGTTTAAACCGCAATCGTTTAAACAATTAGGATTTTTTTGCATTAAATAAAATTCTGTTTAATTTTTTGACAAAGTATTTTTCAACCAAATACAACTTTTGACATTTTTACCAAAAATTAATATTTATCAAGTTTTAATTATTTAAATAATTAAAAATGAGGAATTATGACAATATGAAAAATTTCACATGATGATTTTTTTATGGAATCCTTGAAAATTTTGTAACAATTGTAGAGTAAGCGATTTGGATTTGGATATATATATATATATATATATATATATATATATATATATATATATATATATATATATATATATATATATATATATATATATATATATATATATATTTAAATCCCCAAGTTTTTTGCACTTTCTCTGTAGGATGTGGTCTGCATCAGCCTAAATATATTCCTAGGTTACCACGACAACTACCTTAGTCGTCACACCTTAAGGTAGCCATGGTAACCTTGGAATACAAGCCGATCGGGCTGCAGTGTGGGCCAAATTAAACTTTCATACTTTTACCTAATAATTACTTTTTATCTGTTGAGCCCTCTCTTTTATTTTACAGGGCTAATAGGTAGATATGTTTTCTCTAGGTTTGTCAATTTTGGTCAAATAGATTTAGTAAGAATTGGACTTACGAGATATTTTCCAAAATGATGCATTTAACTTCGTTGTAAAAGAAATCGAAATTAATTACAACAAGGCTAATACGCTAAATTTTATTTAATTTAGTGTTAAGTTGTGTCAGCATCCAGCTTAGGAACCATGGTAACCTCACATTTTCCCTAAGTCCGGTCCTGACTAAATCTATTTGACTAAAATTGACAAACCTAGAGAAAACATATCTACCTATTAGCCCTGTAAAAATAAAAAGGAAAGGCACCACAGATAAAAAGTTATTGTTACTAAAAAGTATGCAAGTTTAATTTGGCCCACCCTGATATAGAGAACATATTCTAGAAAAAAAGGAAAAATATTTTTGGGGATTAAACACAACAAAAATTTTATATTTTGCGTACTCTACAAAAGTTACAAAAAGTTTAAGGATTCCATCAAAAAACATCAATAATTTTTCATCTTTCATACATCATTTTAATTGTAAAATGGAGCCTAATTGCTAATTTTTAATTGTTTTGATAATTATATTTAAATAAATACACAGGTCAACATTTGATCCGAGAAGGAATACCGGACCTAACAAGGGTAATTATAGGTTTTTGGGTCGCTGATTCCGAATTCGTTTTTTGGATGGCTGAGGATAAAGCCGCAGTTATCTTTAACATTCAAGGACATCTAAAGGTCGAATCTAAAGGTCGAATCGAGGTCATTTGACAGACAAATCGGCAAAAATCTTCGCAAATATCTGAAAATTGCATAGATATTAATTTGGATCAGTAAACTTATAGCCGCTTTTATTTTTATCATTCAAGGCCATTTAAAGGTCAAATCGACAAAAATGGTTTAAAAATCTGAAAATAAAATGTATATATAAGTGTTTAGGATGGCTTTAATCAAAGCCGTAGTTATTTTTCACCATTTAAAGACAACTAAAGGTCGTATCAAAGTCATTTGAAGGTTAAAGCGAAAAATTTAGTCGAAAAGTACGAACAATTTTTTTATATTTCAAGCCCAAATTGTTCGCTTTAACAACCTTCAAATGACCTTGATAAGACCTTTAAATGTCCTTGAATAGTAAAATAACTGCGGCTTTTATTAAAGCCACCCTAAAAACTTGGGTATACATTTTTTCAGACCATTTTTGTCGATTTTAAGGATGACTTTGATCAAAGCCGCAGTTCAAGGACCTCTATATGTCGTATCAAGGCCATTTAAAGGTTAAAGCGAACAATTTGGTCCTAAAACCTAAAAATCAGAATTTTTTTTCTAAAAAATGTGAAAAAATGTATTCGTACCTTATGACCAATTTTTTCACTTTTAACCTTTAAATGACCTTGATACGACCTTTAGATTTCCTTAAATGGTAAAAGTAACTGCGGCTTTAAGCATAACCATCCTAAATCCCTTTTTCAGATTTTCAGACCATTTTAGTCGATTTGACCTTTAAATGGCCTTGAATCGTAAAAATAAAAGCGGCCATGAGTTTACTCATCCAAATTAGTTTGTATGCAATTTTCAGATATTTTTGAAAAGTTTGTCGATTTGACCGTCAAATGACCTCGATACGACCATTAGATGTCCTTGAATGTTGAAATTAACTGCGGGGTTGAACTCAGCCAGCCAAAAACATAAGTATGATTTTTTCAGATTTTTCGGACCATTTTTGTCGATTTAACCTTCAAATACCCTTAAACCTGACGTGATAAAGCCAAACCAACCTCGGATTCGAAATCAGCGACCCAGAGAACTATGAATACCCCTGTCAAGTTCGGTGTTCTTTCTCGGATCAAATGTTGACCTGTGATATTAATTCGTTGTAAAAACGTAGAGTCGTCAAAAAATTAAATAAAAATTCATTTTATTCAAAAAATCAGCCCCTTATTCAGAACATTATTCCGCAAAAAAATTCAATGAGAATAATTGTTAATACATTTTCGTCCGTACCTCCTAGTCTATAAGAACATCTTCCACCCCAACTATACCCTAAATTAACTTCCTAAATAATTTATCTACCCCAGTTTGGGTCTATTGGTATTTTGTGTTCGTGTTCAATTTTAAGTGGCCAAACTCAAAGGAATATCCAAAATTCCTTATAAATACTTAAAGTTCAGATTGCCGTAAAGATGTGATACCATTAATTTAGTTGATTTGATAAAAGTTTTATGAGGAGAAAACCTGGCATACGGAATAAATTTCTGTCCATTTATACAGGTTGTTATAAAATGTCGTTGAAAAATTTAGGGGCAGATTCTACTATTAAAAAAAGTTTATATAAACAATATAAACATGGGGCCCGCAGTACAAACAGTAAAAGTATCAAAAATATTATACAGGGTGATTCAGAAATCGATTACGAAACTAAAGGGGGTGATTTTACTTGACAAAATAAGGGTAGAGCTTCATATATATTTTTTTCAAAATGTCATTCGTTTTCAAGTTACAAGCCGTCAAAGTTCAATTTTTATTTTGGTTTTTTCGCCATATTGCATTTACCTTTTAACCAATCCAGTTAATATTTGGCACACAAATCGAGCTTTGCAGATTCTAAAATTTTAAGACAAATGTACTTTTTTAAATACCGCCAGAGGGCACTCTACCTAAAACTTAAAATTTATTTACATCATACCTTTTATTTTGACAGATATCGCAAAGCTGGGAACGCCATTTTATAGACAATCAAAAACTTAAAAAATAAGGTACTCATTGATAAAGTCGATAAACCTCACTGTTTCGGCACCAATAGACATCAAAGTTTTCATCAAATTACCTACGTACATACAGGGTGTCCAGTAACTCAACCGACAAACTTTACGGGGCGATTCTACAATAGAAAATAAGGAAAAACTTCATATAAACATATTATGTCCTAAACGTCTTAGTTTTTGAACTACGGTGTGTTAAATAATAAAAAAACTTACACTATGAAAAAAAATCGAAGATGGCTGCTGCCCAGTGGCGTATTTACCAGGGCGGCGTTTTTTAAGGGGCGGCAGATCTGAGATTTTTCATATTTGGTATGTGAAAATGAACGTAAGGACATTTTTTTGCTAGCTTACGGGCGACAAATATGTAAATGCGCCTCTGCCGCTGCCACAAATTTTCCACATCTACCTCAATATAAAATCGTTTCTTACTTCTGGTTACTTATAGTGAGGCATTAAATAAACTCATTAGTATTAAGTAGCAAAAAACTAAAAACTTCAAAATAAATTACATAAAAAATATGTAAAACGGTTTTACTAAACTAAAAGCTCAAAAACAAATTGGTAAGTCGTAGCTACCAGATCGCGCCAATCTTCTTCATCAATCTGGGAAATTGATCAAACAAAAAACAAAAACGTTGGGAACATGAAATTTCATCATCATAATATTTACTCTAGATACGCTACGAAGACGAATTGAGAACGTACCGGGATCGTACCGATATTATGAATCGGGCCTTAGTTTAGTGTTGGCCTTTGAAGAATTAAATGACTATTCAGTGCTTTAAAACTGAAATTAAAATTTAAAAATACGAGTTTAAGTGTGACAATCAAAAATCTGATCTTAGAGAACGATTTTGACGAATTTTAAGGACCAATATTTCGAAAACCAACAAATATCTACTAAGGTCATTTTTGTTTCTCTTTTATTGCTTTTGGGTTGTTTTATCAGCTCTTTCAATATAATCGTTGACTTTCCGGACACCCTGTATATATAAACAATGTTGTAGATAATCCAAACATTAACAGGTTTTGCTGTGAAAAAAATTAAATACAAAAACAAATATTTCTTGAAAAAAATAAAAAATATCGGTATTTGTTTTATCGCTTTCTCATAACCTATTGAGGCATTAAAAAAGCGTATTTTTGTTACAAAAACTGCACGAAATACTGTTAATTTTTAGAGATAGTTCAGGTGTTCTGTTGTAGGCTTTAACGGTATTTGATTGTATTAATTTGTTAGATATAAAAAATAGTTTAAACTCGTCGCAAAATCGAAATATAGATCATAGTAACCCATTATGGAGTATTCTATAAAAGGGTTGTTTGCCTTATAAATGATCCTTTCCTTATAGACAGGCTTTTTCTCTCGCTCATCGTCTTCTCTGCTCTGAGGAATTGTCCAGTATCGTTTCTCCACTCACGGTTCCCAATAGAAAAAAAAGTGGTGCCGCACGTATACATTCCTATACGGTCCAACTGGACAGACCTTAAACTTCCCACTTTGTTCGTTCTTTTATCCATAGGGTTTTTAGAATATGGAGCCTGCTGTCCTAAGTATTTAAGTCCTGTGTTAACAAACTTTCTCTTACCTTGCTTAATACACCCACGGTACGTTAGTATTTAGGCTTTTAGCCTAAAAGTTTCCAAATAGTTTCTTGTTAGTTAACTTTAACTTTTAATGATGCTTATAGTATTTCATATTTGGAGTACCTATTCCATATTAAGCTACCTTTATCTTTTTTTTATCTTAATTAAAATTAATCGATGTACCTAAAAATGTTTACAAAATAAAGGATAAATATGTGATTGTTAAAAATTACTACAATAAGTTTTTTATTTATAATGGTTATGCAAATTATATGTAAAAGCAAAATGGTATTCAATAGAGAATTATTGCACAGTGAAATAAGGCCAAGCACTAATAATACCGGCCTTATTTTGACATCTGAGCTTGCGCAGATGCAAGGTAGGATAAGGATCCCTTAATAAGTATAGTGCCTGGCTTCATTTATGTCGGTTTTAGGTCATGCCTTATTTTTGTCTTATTTTAACTTCGGAACTGTTCAGTTAACCGAACGGCTGCTGACCACAAAATCGACAAGTTTTTAGAAGTAAAAATACTTAAAACCTTGCTTTTAAAATGTATTTTTGTAATTGTGTTAAACAATTCCCTACAACACAAAACATAAAAGAAAATACACTAAAAAAATGTCCCCTTTTTTTTAGGTTAATGGTACTGTCAACATGGTTTGCAATAACTCTTAATTATGGGTACAAGCACTATTTAAATAAGACCGGTATTAATAATTCCCGAGCTTAATAAGGCAACTTTTAATGCACCCAAAACACAATCATGTTCCTTGTCGCGAAAAGAGTCATCAAATACTCATCCACTTATGAGCGGCCAAGTTTTACAGAGCAAAGACACCTTCAATTTTGTGGGCGTCACATTTGAAAGTAACCTTAACTGGCATAAACACATTGTATCTATAGCCACGGCAGCTTAAAAAGCTTGGATTTCTCTTTGAGCCAAAAAGTATTTTTCCGCTTCTAATTTATACACTTTATATGTGTCCCAAATCCGACCTCCCTTGGAATATTGTTTTCATATCTGGGGCAGGGCGTTCCCCATAACCCTAAGCATTCTTGATTCTATTCAAAAAGAGCTATTCGTCTCATTAATGATCCTTCACTTACAGAAAGGCTCCCCACTCTTGCCCATCGTCGGGCTGTGGGGGATTTATCGCTTTTATAGGTACTTCCATGGCTTCTACTCTGAAGAATTGTCAAGTATAGTTCCTCCACTCACAGTTCCCAACAGAGAAACTCGTGGTTCTGCGCATATGCATCCATATACGGTCCAACTGGACAGGCCCCGAACTTCTCACTTTGTTCGTTCTTTTAACCCTAGAGTTTCTAGATTGTGGAACCTGCTACCCGCGGAGGTCTTTCCTTTCCCCCAAATCTTCAAGTATTTAAGTCCCGTGTCAACAAACTCTCTCTCTTTCTTACCTCGCTTAAGACAGCCACGGTACGTTAGTATTTAGGCTTTTAGCCTTCGTGGTATGTCCAAAGATAAAAAAACTTGCAATAATTCTCTAATATTTCGTCTCTTTTCTCTATTAATTGTACCCTATTATTAAATAAACACCTAAAAATCAATTTTTATTTAAATGCAGTAAAATAAAATACCTTCACATCATGCCCTGATATACGTACCCAAAAGGATGTTGACCCAAAAAGGAAACTTGCAAATAACCTTTTTATTCAAATTGAATCAGTATAAAGTCACACTGAATATTCCAGTAAGGGGTGGATTTACATAAAACTTCCTTCCGTAATAAAAAACGATAACGAGGGCGAGCGAGTTTTTAAAAGTTTGAATACACGGAAGATATGGCAAGTTTAGCATGTGGGTCCTGGTTTAAATTTAGTTTTAAATTATCAATGAAAGACTAAGAGCTAAAATTTAATAAAATAATAATTTTATAATAAATTGCATATTCCTGGAACATACAATAGGTAGCTATTTATGTATCAAGGGCGTTACTAGGACTATAATGCCCTGAAGGTCGAAATAGCCCGAGGGCCTCTGGCCCGAGGGCTAGATTTCGACCTGATGGGCATTATAGTCCAGTAAAGCCCGTGGTGCATACAATGCTTTATGTTTTACCCAGAAAAGAGTTTTTTAATGACTAATTACATTATTTATTCGCAATATAAAAATAAGTTGCACCTGTACCTGTATACGTAAGTACATAATGACTGGTGTTAAGTTTGACTTTGATGTTTCTATCAGTTAGTCAGTTGGCATTTTTTATTTAACGATTTGCTCAAAATGGAAGAAATTCCACAAAATATAAGAGAAAAGGCCATAAAAGCAACCGAAAATCTTTTGCCAGTTAAATCAAGGCAACAGTATGATCGGGAGTATGGCATATTTGGTATTTGGAAAGATGCGAACGCAATTCTTCAAATAACCGAAACCGTTTTAATGGCATATTTTCAGGAACTGGTAAGTTATTGATTTTATTTTAATACATATGTTTAACAAACTTTATTATTTTTAGTCCGAAAAATACAGTCCGAACTCTCTCTGGACCAAGTATTCCACCCTAAGGTCTACGTTGATCTATGAAAATATAGACATTTCGCAATGCCATCGTCTAATATCTTTTTTAAAAGTTAAGTCGAAAGGATACGTCCCGAAGAAGTCTAAAGTTTTGGAAGGAGAACAAATATTAAAATTTATTAAGAAGGCTCCTGATGATATCTACTTGGTAAACAAATGGTAATGGGTGTTTTTGGAGGTTTAAGACGAGATGAGTTGGTCAAAATGACTATTGATGACATTGAAGATAGAGGAACAGTCTTGGTTATAAAGGTATCAGAAACTAAAACTTCAACTTTTACAGACAACAAACTAACAAAGTTTTACTATCATTGAAGAAGATTTAGGCGCTTTCAATTTAATAAAAAGGTACACAACATTAAGACCAGCTGAAATAAAGGAGCGAAGATTCTTTCTTACCTATAGAAAGGGTTGATGTACAGTACAACCCATTGAAAAAATACCATAGGAAGCGTCCCAATATTGATCGCAAAATTTTTAAAATTGGATAATGCACAAGCTTACACCGGCCGCTGTTTGCGTCGCACATCGTCAACTTTACTTGTTGAGGCTGGTGCTTCGTTTGAAACGCTAAAACAACATGGGAAATGGAAAAGCTCTTCAGTAGCTGAAGGATATATAGAAGAAAGTATTTCATCCAAAAACAAAGTAGCCAAAATGATTGCCAATTCAGTTAATTCCGAGGTTAAATCCGTATCGACTATTGAAAATTCTTTAATGGACTGTTCTTCTATACAAAATAGCGTTAGTGCTACCACCGCTGCTACCATCACAAAAAACACCGACCATTCTATAGTGGGATCAGCTACATTTTCCGGGACATTTCAAAATTGTAATTTTTATTTTGGAAATAAAGTTTAATTTTTAGTATTGTTGAAAGAAAAATTATTTTTTGTATAAACTTGATCTTTATTGTGAGAGAAATAAAATTGGATAAGCAATAAAATTTCCATATTAGCGCATTAGGGCATTATAAGCGGGCATTACCATAATGCTCGCTTATAATGCCCTAGGTGTGATAGCAGGTATTATTGCTACCATAACATATTCCGTTTCTAAGGTATTACAGATCAATAATAGATGGGTAAAACATAAAAATATTAAAGGAAGGCCCTGGAAAATCCCCAGTTGGGGAAACGTTTCAAGGATGTAGTTATTAGATACCGTTCGTGGTGGTATTACTGTGTTGTCTAGATTGTGCTATGAAATGCAAAAACATATTTCAGTGCTAACGACAACAACGCTGACGAAACTTAGAAGAAACATGGG
Organism: Listronotus bonariensis; assembly: GCA_014170235.1. Taxonomy (NCBI): domain Eukaryota; kingdom Metazoa; phylum Arthropoda; class Insecta; order Coleoptera; family Curculionidae; genus Listronotus; species Listronotus bonariensis. The sequence continues at coordinate 28,489 of JACEGR010001133.1, read as the reverse complement.
TTGGTTGGTTGGTTTGAGGCGGGGTTGGTTATTCGACCATGTTTGCACTGCAGCCTATTGGCTTATTGTGCAACCTTCCCTTGTTATAGAAGTCCACTGCCCTTTATCAGGTTTAGTAGATTTCTGCCAAGAAGTTCATGCGAGAGCGGGTTCCCGCTGTGTATGTTCCCAAATAGACTATGTCTTTTGCGTGTCAGTGCAATGCAGTTGTATATTATGTGTAAGGCTGTTTCCTTCTTTTCTCCGCAAAGCCTGCATGTTATGAGTCCATTGTAACTGCCTATTTTTTGCAAGTGTTTCCTTTGATGACAGTGTCCTGTCAGAAGTCCTACTACTTGTCTTAGCTGAGTGCGCTCCAGTTGGAGGACCTCAGTCTTTAGTTCCTTGGAAGGATCGCCCAGTGTCTCCTTCGCATGTCTTTGGCCAGGTGATGTATGCCAACGAGCAAGATGTGGTTGTTGAGACCATCTGCTTATCGTTGTTTTCGTCACGTCCGAGTACTGGCTCTGGACCGTTGAACTTTCTAGACGACCCAGCTCTCGCTAGTTCATCTGCTTTTTCATTGCCTTCTATTCCCGAGTGTCCAGGAACCCACAGAAGTTCTATCTTGTTGTTTCTGGCGGCGAGATCTTTGATACTATTCAGACACTCAATCGTGATTTTGGATGTTATACGATGGGCATCAAAACATGGGTTAAACATCTTATAACCTGACACTCATGGTACTTTGGTTTTTAGGCATAAGGTCTTATGAGCTGGCACAGAGAAAAAATGTATCAAAAGGTATTTTTAATTTACACAACGTACAAAGTTTTCATTTATATTTTGCCAACCACTTACAACCATAACCATAAGAGGTAGAAAAAAACTTCCTCTATAAAAGTATTATAGTTTTTTATCTTTTATCTTTTTAACATAAGTAAAGAAACATTTTGCAATCAAAAAGTTTAGAAAAATAAAAAAGTAAACTTTTTAATAAAACACTTTGTCATAATTAAAAAGATCATTAAAAAACTTAAAAGAAACACCAAAAACCAGGATGGCCCACCATATTCGACACGGTCTGTAGCTGGATAACCATGGTGTTTTTAAAAAAGTAAATACTGGAACATATATAGGTCGGATAAGACCACAGTATAAAATTATTTTAGTCTATACAGGGTCTCTCAGAAAAGTGTGACGTATCAAAGTTATATACTTGCCTATACCTATCTTTTGTGCTTTTTAGTAAAATCTGTTTTTACAAATTTTTAGTCCAAATGTTTATTTAAATTAAAGTTGGCTGTGACATAGCAGCCATTATTATTTTTCTAAAGAAAATAACAACGACCATTTATTGATTACTGGTGTTTTAGTCAGTGTAAAAGAAATTTCAATGATTTTAAATAAAAACCCTTCTTCTACAACAACAAGATGATAAATTACTGGTAGGATGTGAAAAAATGATTTACTTTAGTCTAGAGTTAATCCTGAAAAATATTCCAGGAGAAACCATCTGATAACCTTAATAGTTGCTTTAAACATTTTGACACAGTGATTATGGATAATGGAAGGAACGAGTTATAGGTCACAGAATGTCGTCATAACTGACCAAAGGCGTTATTAGGATTGTTTAAAAACACAAGTTTTATCATTACCACATTCAGCTGAAATAAGTGTTATTGGAAGTACCATTATAAGCAACTAATGAATTTTTTTCTGTGAATTTTAAAAATAGTGCAGATAATACAAAATCTTTTAATTTTGTGCTTTTTTCCAACAAATTTACATTTTGCAATAACGGCATAGTAAATAGGCATAGCTATATCACAGCCTACTTACATTTAAATAGACATTTGGAATAAAAATATGTTAAAACGGAATTGGTGGTGGTGGTTTTTTTGTTTTTTGCTCTTCAATATTTGTTTTGGGCCCTTTTGCAAATTATTCTGGTAGGTTGCTTCCGTAATGTATATCAAATATATTTTTTAAAGATGATGACCTTTTTTTCAGGTCCATGCTTTCTTTTGTTCTTACCCTCCCCTCCCCAAAGCTATTTCTGCGTATGGACCTGTTGTAACATTAATAAATTCATTCAAAATTCTATTTTAAATATATTTTTTAAATGATATTTTGCCTAAAAATAAAAAATAAAGGTAGTTTACTCATGGAAAAACATAATGTTTTTGAGTGTTTGCGAACCCTGTATACAAAATCAACATTTTTCCTTCGTGACTTTTTTCCGAAAAATAAAATTTTATTGTTCTTTTGTCCTCGTGTAAACCCCATCCGTAGATAGTCTGTATAAATCTTAAACGGTATTTTGAATTTAAAAAACGTAAATTTAGTATGTAACACCCCCAGGTGGTGTAAAAATACAGGGTGTTCCATTTTAAAATAAGAGAGATATTGCAATTTGACTTTCTAAAAAATTGAAATTATTTTTTGATTACCCTGTATAATCTATGATCTCGATATGACCTACGTATGATAAGGCAGACTTTTCCTAATCTTGTAACAAATTTTAAAGTTTAAGGAGTTTATATTATATTGTTAAAATAAAATTAATTTAATTGCACCCCTGCATTAAAAAAAAATCAAGTATCACAAAAACGAATAAAATTAGACACTTGGTACTATTAAGAAACTTAATTTATTTTTTTATGTATGATCTAAAACCATCACAAAATATAGGGTGTTCCATTTAAAAAAATATAACTTTGATACGTCACACTTTTTTGAGACATCCTGTATAGAGTAAAATAATTTTATACTGTGGCCTTATCCGACCTGTATATGTTTTAGTTTTTACTTTTTTTTAAAACCCCATGGTTATCCAGCTACAGACCGTGTCGAATATGGTGGGCCACCCTGTATCTGTCTTTAATGGTTTCAGATACATCCTGTTTTATGGGCCGGCCGCACACATCCTACTTTTAAATCGGATAGTTCGATACGATTATCCAAGGGTCGAATAAGCAAAGGTTTTTATCACCGCGACGCATAAATCCGATTCGATTTTAAATCGGAAGTTACATCAAACTTGTCATCAATTGGTGTATTCCTTTTATGTTCTAGAACCGCCCGAAACTATTCTTGAACTGTCGAGAGTGTCAAAGCTGTCAAAAATACAATAGACTACAATTAAAAAGAACAATTCTGTCGTCGTTCCGGGTGGTTCTAGACCCTAAAAGGAATACACCAAATCAGTCCACCTGAAGGTGGAAGGATATTCTTACAGAGCGTCCGATTATAAAAATGGTGTATGTGGTATTTTTTTAAAGCTCTTCTTAACGGTGGAGATAATATAGAGGGTGTTTCATTTTAAAACCTCTTCATTTTAATCAGCGTTTTGATATTCATTTCTTTCTTTTGTTATGTTTAAAAGATAATAAATTAAAAAAAATGAAACTTTTATAAAAGAAGTCTTTTCCTATATTTTTTAGTTATCGTTGTAAGTTGATGATAAAATATAAATAAAAACCCTGGACCAAGGACGTATTTATAAGTTTTTTTTAATGAGGAAGGGGTTTTACCGCGAAGAAATTTGTAATAATTTTTTTTAAAGATAAAAAAACCATACAAATCACTGATTTTTATTGCTAAAACATGTTCCTTTTCTTTTTTCACTGATGCTAAGGGGGTCTACATAACGATATGCATATATTATGTTTTGAGAAAGAGGGGTTCAAACCACCAACCCCCCTTATATACGCCCATACAGACTTATTGTCGTTTAAACTACATATCAAGTATTACATACGTTATGTGCAAAAACCCAAAGGAGAGTAAATATTCTTTAAACGTTCCACATCAGTTTCTTCATATTCCTGGCACTTTACGTGAAATAAATTTCCTGCCGTATAGCAGCTTCTCCTTTATGATATATTACGGCAATTTTCATTGAATATTAAATTAGAATGGAAACATCCATTTAAAAGTTTAAACGTGTTTACGAATGAATGGTTTTAAAAACTCATTCTGGCATGCTTAATTTATCCAAGTATCCAAGGCGTTCATATGAGGATAGATTTCAATGAATGATAAGAAAAAAGTCTGGCTTGTCAGCAATTTGCAAGCCGGGATCCAAGATACATTGAATTCTGCAAAATTCTAAATGTTTATTAGATGTAAAGTAGACCGGGTCACATAGAATTTTTGTACACCTATACTTTTTCTCGTATGTTTTTACTGGGTTATCCAACTTAATAGTCCAAAAGCCCGTGAGCGGCAGACCTTCGTCATTTTGTAAAAGCTGAAAGTTTGTCAGCGCATGCTCCCAACATAGCTAGAAGCTATGGGAGACTATGAATTTTGACTCATAGTGGGTTTGGCAGGTATCAGGTACAAGAGGTTTATAAATTAAAACTTTGGAATATGATACTTGATTACCTACTAAAAGATATTTATTAGTCACCAGACAGTTTTGACAGTTCCAACTCTTTGCAAACAAATATTTTTTTGCGTGGCCCAATGGTTCGAATAAGTCCAATATTTCTGTTATTTAGCAAGATCCAGACCAAATAGGCATATCCTAAAAATATATTTTAATGTATACAGAGTGTCCCAAAAAAGTTATTGCTGTATGGTTAGTTTTAAAAAGTGTTTTTCGTAACACTCAGTACACATCAAAATATTTTAGGACATGTCTATTTAGAAACCCCAAAACTCCTATACTGTATAAGCAATAGTTAAAGATATATCGGCCATTAAAGTAACAACAAAGGATGTACGATTAGTCATCCAATCCGAAATGTTTACATGCCGGTATTCGCGTTAGACTCATTCACTTACATTGCGATGTGTTATCTCATTTAGCTGATCCTGTATAAAACTTTTAGTTATATCTGAGAGAGTAAGATCATTGGTATTCTTTACATTTGGTTAGCATGAACGGTAGAAGAAGTCTATTTCCACCACTAATTTTAAAAAGGTGCAAAAATATTCAGAAAGTGTATTTTTTCTGTATGGTATGTTTGCATTTGTGGTGGTGTATGAGTGGCTATTATTTTATTTTAAAGAAAATAATTTAAAGATAAAAAAATATATAATCCAATACAATCCCAACGATTTCCATAAGCCGAAATAATAACAGTATTTTTTGACATATTTAAAAATCTATAGCCGCTTCCCCCATCGATGAAAAGGTATACATTATATACCATTTTTTTCTTCTTATCATGTAAGCTTTGCAACCCATACCTTTTCACACTAGCGGAAGACGGAAAGTCGGACGACGGAACGATGCTATCGAAGTGTATGTAGTAGGGCTGGCAACGGAAACCGGTTTTTCGTTTAACCAGTTAACCAGTTTTCGGTTAACCGCGGTTTTGGCTAAAACCGAAAACCGGTATTCAAAAACCGGTTTCGAATGCCGGTTAACTGGTATTTGAAAACCGGTTAACCGGTTTTGAAAAAGCGGTTTTCGAATATCGGTTAACCGATTTTAAAAACGGTTTTCAAATACCGGTTTTTCGGATAATCGGTTTTCGAATACTGTTTTTTTAGATAATCGGACCAAAATCGAAAAGCGGTTCTTCGAATATCAATTAATAGGTTTTTGGTTGATTGCGGTTTATACAGTGGCGTATTTAACAAAAGGCTGAGTAAGCTAAAGCCTATGGTGGCGTTTTTTAGGGGGAGACAATTTATTTTATTTAGTACGTAGAATTGAAAGAAATGAAAGTGGGGACCTTTTTTTTGGTCTTCAAAATTATTTCAAGAATAAAAGAAAGGGGCGGGGAAACTAAAATAGATTTTGGTGTTGGGTTTTAAAAACTGGTATTAAAAACCGGTTTTTATTACCGCTTTTTTAATATTCGCTTAACCGAAACCGTTTTTTTTTAAAAACCGTTTAACCCTTCTTTGCCAGCCCTAGTGTGTAGTCTTATGAGACATTTCACACGCACAGCCGACTTTTTGCGTTCTCAACGTGTGAATGGTCTCATAAAACTCCATACACTTCGATAGCGTTGGTCCGTCGCCCGACTTTCCGTCTTCCGCTAATGTCAAAAGGCAGAATGAATCTCTATGGCCCTCGAGTAAATCCCCATTTAGCATTCTGTATTAAAACGACATTTTCGTATAAATTGAAAACAGGTTGAGGTACTCCTGAATATTTTAAACCGGGAGGATTTATGTCAAAGAGTCTTCTACATCCAGAAATTAAAATAAATACATTTTTAATGTTTTAAATTTGCTCGAGTTAGGAATTTTCGGGGTGTAAAACACTCACAAGAACTGGCGAATGGATCAAGTTAGCAGCTAATTTAAATTTATTTTTTAATTCCCAAAGCTGTTGGGATGAATAAATTTTAATTACATATTAAATGAGAGGTTGTTGTTGTTATATTTGCCTCAATAAAGTTTGTTTGTAATTAATTATATTTTTGGGTTAACTTTACAGGTAATGAATACATCCAAGTTAGCTTTGTTACATGATATGTTAACTGATATATTTTGGAAGCTTTTGTTTCTTCTTATTTCTAGTGCCTGGGACAGTAATAAAATATACTTCAGGATAAGAACACTTTTAAAACCATTTTAGGGATTTTTTTGGACGAGTCTATCACGAATATTCATACCGTCATATATAGAAGCGGTGCTTTAACCCAGCCTGTCAATGTCAAGTATTTCGGGTGTCAGACTGGGCAAACGAGTCAGTCACTTTTTTTGTGGGAGAGGTTTACCACAATGTTTTACATGCAATTTTTAAACATTTTGTCCAAAATTGTAAGGGTTACAGTCATGAAAACATAAGGTTCAAACACATGTTTCGGGTATCGGACTATACTCTATTTCGTTGCAAGTGATAGCAATAAAAATGTCTCGGGACGGTTAGAAGGTTGTAAACCACAGGCGCACCAGTCTCTGTGCAAAGAACAGGTAGAAATACACCGAATTGCGTCAAATAAGGATTATAAATTTAATATATATTTTAGTATCTTTCCGTATGTGCAACTGAGTGGTTATAAATTGTTAGAGTATTGTTCAAAGTATTACAGTATTGTAAAAATGGCTTCTCCGCAGAAACGCGCATGTTTCGGACATTTAACTGTAAACGAAAAGCAGATTGTTAAAAACGTATTCGATTATATTAGAAATGATCAAAGCTCTAATTTAGGTGTGGACGATTGTGTTCAAAAATGTGAATTGATGACTGATGTGGGAAAAGCGACAATTTACAGAATTTTGAAACAAGAAAAAGAGGGAGGTATAATTCCACCAAAAAAGCGACCGGGCAAAACAGAACTTTATATAACAGACGACACAAAACAAACAATTCGACGAATTGTACATAGTTCTTTTACCGAAAAAAAATTCCTACTTTAGATGTCATGTTTCAAGCTGCGAAAAATCATCCACACGTGCCGGAAATAAGTAGAGTAAAACTTTGGAAAATCTTAAAAGGTCTAAATTTTCAGTGGAAAAAATTCCAAAGAAAATGTTTATTACTAGAGAATGGAGAAATTGTCCATTGGAGGAGGGATTATTTGAGAAAAATAAAAAAGCTCGTACTGAAGGAAAGGCAATATATTATCTAGATGAGACTTGGATAAATGAAGGACATACCGTTAAAAAATATTGGCAAGATGGGAATATAACAACTGCTCGCCAGGCTTTTAATGAAGGACTTTCTACGGGTTTAAAACCTCCATCTGGAAAGGGGCGTAGACTAATTATTACTCATATTGGAAACGAGAATGGTTTTGTGGATGGAGGTCTTTTAATGTTTGAGTCCAAAAAACAGGAGATTATCACGAAGATATGAATGCTGATGTATTTGAAGACTGATTTTCGCAGGTGATCGACTTAATACCAGAGGGTTCGATTATTGTAATGGATAATGCAAGTTACCACTCCAAAAAAGTAAATCGTGTTCCAAATTTAAGCTGGCGTAAAAAGACATTCAATCCTGGTTGATGCAGCAAAATATTGAACATCCTACAGATAGTGTTAAACTAGAGTTGTTGCAGCTAGTAAAAAGTGAAGTCGCCACAAATAAAGCTAAGTACACACGTTTTGTAATTGATGAAATAGCTAAGAAACAAAATATAACTGTATATCGGCTGCCACCTTATCACTGCGAACTAAACCCCATAGAACTTATATGGGCACAAGTGAAAGGTGAAGTAGCCAGAAATAATACTACGTTTAAACTAGTAGATGTAAAAAACTATTTCAAATTGCCATATCTAATGCTTCCCCAGAAAACTGGAAAAAATGTGTCGAACATGTATTAGAAGTAGAAAATAAAATGTGGTCTTTGGATATAATAGTAGATACAACTGTTGAACCTCTAATTATACAAGTAGACTCATATGACTCAAGTAGTAATAGTATGTCAGATATGGAAGAATGTGAATAACTAGATGTAGATTATGTAGCATATTTAATTAGGTATAGATTATATTTTAAATGATTATTTTTTGACTATGTATTTTTAATGTGTATTATTTTCTTATTAAAATAGTTATTATTAACTATAATTATCAGTTGTACAATATTGATACACTATAAATTTTAAAATAAATTTTTGACACATATAAAAGAAACATGATTTTCATTTTACCTAAACTGTTTAAGAAGGGTAAGTTCCCAAAATTAAACTCGAGCGCACCGCCACTGTCAAGGTTTTTATCACATTATTCGCACGTAGGGTAAACATCTGTTATTCCTTTGTATTTGACCCAAAAGGTTGACGAATATTAGAGTGGAGTCTGCCGGTCTAAAATTATGATGCCTTATCAGTACATTACAGGTAGAATTGAAGAAACATATTGATACTCGGACTAACACAGAAAGCTAATTGCCATAAAATTAAATGATTTATTACTATCACTTGCAACAAAAAAGAGTATAGGCAGGTTTCGTGACTGTAGGCCCAAATCATTTGGTAAGTAAGATTGACATAATTGTGTCAAAAAAACTAGAAGAAATTAAAAAAATCATGATTTTAAATAAAGTATTTTTCAAACCTCGGTTTAAAAATCCTTGTAATTTCGGCTTTTATAGTAATAATTTTCGTAGAACATTTGGAAAACGGTCATACATATTTTTGCAAGTTTAAATATTCAATGAAAATTGCCCTAATAAATCATAAAGCAGCAACTGAAATGTTAGAAAGCGTCTGTAGGCAATATGTTTCGTGTCAAGTGTCAGAAAAAATATAAGAACTTGTGAAAGACGCTAAAATAAAATGGAAAACATGACTTGTGTAGTGAAAAAGGGCTTTATTGTTCTGTTTTTATAGTGTCAATATATTTTATTTACTACAATATATGTTATGTTATATTTCTGAAGTTTAAAAGTAACATTTTTTTTATTCGTTCGACCCATGAAGGAAAGCTAACTTTTCTAGCAACTGTCATTAAAGTACAAACATTTGCCAACCCGACAACTGTAAATCTTTGGTGCCGTAATAATTTAACAAATTAAAAATCATTTTGTTGACCTATTTTTGTTTAATAAATTATATACAGGGTCCGTCAGATATATGGACGCAATAGAAATTTTTTTATTTCACATTTGACAAAAAAAATTATAAAAGTTGCTGCTTCCTTTCAAACTCAAAATACAACTGCCAAAAAATGAAATATCTTTATTTGTATACCGGGGAGATACAAAAATATGAAAATGGTTCATGAGTAAAGTACCCTTATTTTTCAGAATACATCCAAATATCATTTAAAAAAGTATCTTAAATTAAAAGTAGGTGTCAAATATAAAGTCACAGCCACCTATCTCAAAAACATTTTTTTTTAATTTTTGCTATTATTTTTGTGCTACCTTGTATTCGGATAAAAACGATGCACTTTAATGTTCCTTACCTTCTATTGGATATAATTGTATGTAAAAAGTAACAACAAACCAGAAAAAACTTAATAAAAATAAGTACCAGAAAATACTCATATTTTTGCGTCCAAATAAAAAAAAAACGTAGTTAAATTTGAAAAAATGTATTAACAAATAACCGAAACATTAAAAATAACTGAAATCGTAATTTAAAGCCTTAACCCAAAATTATTCTAAGTAAATTTTTAATTTTTTTAAATTTACCTAACTACGTTTTTTTCTATTTGGACGCAAAATATGAGTATTTTCTAGAACTCATTTTAATTAACTTCTTTTCTGGTTTGTTAAATGAAACTTAAGTTTTACATTACATACCTTTTATATCTGATAGAAGGTTGACATTAAAGTGCATCGTTTTTATTCGAATACAGGGTAGCGCAAAAATAATGGCAAAAAATAAAAAAATGGTTTTTGAGATAGGTAGCTGTGAATTTATATTTAACCCTTCTGTAATTTAAGGTAGGTATTTATTCCAAATAATATTTGGATGTATTCTGAGAAATAAGAGTACTTTACTCTTGGACCATTTTCATATTTTTGTATCTCCCCGGCATACAAATGAACATATTTCAATTTTGGCAGCTGTATTTTAAGTTTGAAAGGAAGCAGCAACTTTTATCAATTTTTTTGTGAAACATGTAATGAAAGCCTCGCCTCGTGTAACATCAGCGGTGGGGAGACACGTAAGCTTACTGAAATGACTAACTGGCGGTATTTTAACGAGAAACGAATAAAATTATATTGGGAGTTTTCGCATGACCTGTCCTTAAATCGGCTATTCCATGATAACTCTTATAATTTCCTTACTCTATGGTGATACAAATTAAGCTAATAGAGACATTTTGCACCCGTTATTTTGCAATTCCGTTGAGGTTAACGTTATTCTGAGACTGCGCAGTCACGCAAACATGATTCGTTATCGTTATTAACCATACCGAACTCCTTTAATTACAGATGAATACCGAAGAGCTTATCGTTATCGTTATCGTTATTGTTAAGCTTCGTGGTTGCCGGATGGTAGAAATTTTAATATCAATTATTTAGGAAGGTTGAAATTTTAATGCCGTATTTATTAAAATATTATTAATACATAGGCTCTAATTAACGAAAAGCCCATAGCAGTAAGAAAAATAAAATAATGTAAAGAAATTAAAACATACTTGCACTTTTAAGGATGTTTTTAATCAGTAATTAATTTACATGTTACAATTTGGTACACATGCTTTTTATTCTACTACCAAACCTAACCCTAATTTTTGTGTTTTGCTTTTTTGCTTATACTGTATTGTTTACATCTAGCTTTAAAAACGAAATCAAAGGAACTGTACTGTAAAGTACTTATTTTTCGTTTACTTTAAAATCGGTGAACCACAGGCAAGAATAAGGTTATGTGTCGAAGGCGCAGATGCAAGATACATTTCTTAAAAGAGATTGCAAAATCTTTGTTTAAAACTGCTGCCGTAATCGTTATGTTTAATAACGATCACCATAAGGAGGCTAAAAAAGTCTATTATTTTAAGAGGTGCAAAATGTCTCTATTAAGTGATTTTTGAAAACAACAAATCAATCTTGGGACTGGCGATACTTAAAAAAAATCTTGATGGGGTTATTAAACTTTTTTAAACATTTTTTTATGCAAAAATTCTGTATCTATTTTTATTCTAGTGGCTTCCTATAATAACCCAATTAATACGTAACTTTGGGCCAATTATTGAATGGAATAGTTCCTTTATTAGATCATTTTGGACCAAGACTAAAGCGTCAATTTAAATTAAGTATGACTTTTACTACTCTGCCACTTTCCAGATGACTCTACCGAAACATCAGGCATTGGGACATTTTAAATGTATTAAAATGTTAGGAGGCATGATAAATTATATTGACCTACTTTGAGACCCAGGCACGTACAATTTCGAATAACGAATATGCTAGAAGTTAACTGAAAAACCTAAAGGAATTTGCTGAAATTTATCTTAATATTCAAGAGGTTTTCCGATACATATGATAATACAGGGTGGTTGCTAAGTAATGGGTCAAAATTTAATTGGAGAATTGTGAAGTTAAAATAGTACAAAGGTTGATATTAACTGAGATACAAGGTGTCAAAGTTTAAAAAGTATGTTTAAATTATATCGAAGACTACACTCACTCATTAGTCTACTTGACAATTATCGCTTGATTACAGCGATAATTGCATAGTAGAAATCGAAAATTGCTCTGTGTCTTTAATTATTATTGTTTTTTTAGGATGAGGTTTGTATCGTTAAATAAATTGTTTAGAAAATTATTATTCCTTCATTTGATAGTTTCACTTTTTTCGACCTACCAAAATGCAAATATCTTAATAATGGTGGCTCAGAGCTATTCTTACAAAGTACACCTTTTTTTGTGTAGAAATTATGTCTACTACTTCAGTCCTACGATATTATTTAACTTACTGTAGTTGTATAAAATTGTCATTTAGGCACTTAAAACCTTATATAATTTCATATTACGTTACGTCTGAAATACTACAACTGGTACAAAAAAACATTTTCTTTAATTATGTGTGTGAATGACAGACATGACGTTAAAACAAATTCAATAATTATGTCAAAAAATTTCACTATAATTCGCTCCAGGGTACACCAGACAGGAGAAAAAAAATTTGATAAATACTTGTGTTGTTATGGTAATGCAACCAAAACTACACATTTGATTGGTCAAAAAATAGTGATGTGGAATTTTCAAAATAATTTTATTTTTTTATTATTTTTTTAATTTTGATGCTCTGTGTCTCACTTAATATCAACTCAATCACAATATGGTAACGCTAGAATTCTCCAGTTGAATTTTGGCTCATTACTTAGGGACCACCCTGTTTATTTATTAAGGATGTAAATGAAAAAGAAAACTTTTTTGCTAGAATAAAAGTAAATTAAACAAATAAAAAACGGACTTTTTCTAGTTAACTTATTTAAGTGCTCATTATTTATTAAAACCCTTCTTTCCTTCAAGTGTATTGATTTGGGAAATTTTGGTTACTCTACTTTAAAGCCTGTTAATATTTGGCTGGCTACTTACTAAAAATTTTATATTTCTGTATTAATTTTATATTAATACTTACACAAATAAACTAAAACAATTGTAGCAAGAAAAAAGTACCAGACTCCCCTTTTGTAATTCAATTTTAAAAAAGGCATATCATAAATAATAAAATTATTATATTTTTTTTTTTTTAAAGCAAAACTGTATGTTTTGATATCCAAATTAGTATTTTTAGTAAGGAGAAAAGACACATTTATAAAAAATGTAAGTTAAACTGGTATTATACGTATGCCAAATGTAAAATACATAAATTAGGTTTACGAAACTATTGTCTAGGATCCGAATAGGAACGACCTGCATTCATGTATTTACTAGATACAAACTATTTTATATTAAATAAAGCATTTAAACAAATGTGAGTATTTTTTTAATTTATAACCTTGACGGATATTTTTTTAAAATATTATATAATATAAAATATTTTCTATCTAGTAAACAGATGGGTGCCGGTCGCTTCCTATTCGGATCTTAGACTAGAGGTATTTTCTAAAGGTTTTATATTTTTATTTAAAAATGTTTAAATAAATATTTTAAATAAATTGTGCCATAAATATTATTCGAATTTAAATAATTGTTGAATTAGTGCCTGTGCCAGTAACATAATGGGTTTCATGATAAACCTTATTATTAACTTTTTAAAACCTTTTCCCAAAAAAACTTATTTATTTGTCATTTGTCAAAAAATGTGTTCCTCATAAACGTTAGTGCCTGGTCTTTAACTGTATTAGCAGTAGTTATATTTATTAAAAGTTTAATGATATGCATATATACTGTGAACACCTAGTATAAAAAAGTATACATTTTGGGAATTTTAAAAATATACATTTTTGGGAATTTTAAAATACATTTCAATTAGGTTACTTAACATTGGGAATTTTGCTAAATAAAGATATACGTGAGGTGTCAAGGTTTTAAAAGTATAAATTAAACCATTTTCTAGGTTATTCTTATAATAATAAAATAAAAAACATTAAACAAACTGGGTCGCGTAGAAACGCAAAACAAACACTGGGAAATTGAATATTTAAATGGAGAAAAAAGGAGTTCGAAAAATATTAGATAAGAAGTAGGTAGTAGAAGTGAAGTCAAGTAAATAGTTAAAGTTCTAGTTAATCCCCAATTACCAAATTAAGTTAGTTGATAAAATGAAAAGTTAGTTTTCTGTCCACCGGTCTCATGGTCCAAGAAGATAGTTCCATATGGTACATTTGCCCCAGTGACGTAAAGTGGCCCTATGTATATTTCAAAATTATACGTCACAATACGTTTTACCATTTTTGGCGCAATGTTTAAAAATTGTATATAAGACATTGTGGTACACTTCCCAGCAAACACTATTTGCCGGCAATATACATTTTTCATATTGGCATTGATGGTAAAGCATTGGCAATTGGTGGCAATATTATGCCAACATCTGATACGCATTAAAAAGTCAACCCTAAATAAACACTCAATTGCCAATAAATTTTACATGCAGGCGTATTGCCGGCAAGCATAGAAAAATGGCGGCATACCAATCCTGAATCAATAAAGAATGCCTTTTTGTTGCAGGCAAATAAATATTGGATTTTTAAAGGAAAACCTTTAACACATATTTATACTTTTTAAACCATAATAATAACATTGGCATTTACCAAACATTGGAGCAATTTTTTGATCTATTTTATTTATAATGGCAGCTAAACAACATTATTTTATTTTTTTACATAATTTAAAGAAAATGGCCTTTTCATTACATTTTATTGTTACAAATCATGCAAATAAAAATTAAGTCAAACAAAATGTCTATTATGTATTTTTGAGAAAATAAAAATAAAATGATGGTAAAATTAGCTAGGTTAATTTCGACCGAAAGTGAGAAATACAAATTTTCCGCTTAGCCGAAATACAGATTGGACGATTTTGACAGATGAAGAAAAATCGCTTTTAACCGCTTTGTGCAATCGTTTTAGGAAAGATCCTCTGTGTTTTCTTCATGTTTTTTAGCTTTTTAGTTTCTTTTTTAAGAAAAGGTTTTTTAACAGACATAATTAAGTGTATTCATTACCTAATTAGTGTGTGTTGTGTGATTGATTGGTGTTCAAGTAGACTGTTAGGAGTTGTAAACATTTTGTTTAAAACCTTTTTAAGTTTGTTGTTACCTAAAAAATTTTATGAGAAAAGGAAATTACCTTATTAAAAGTTTTAAAGACGTGTAAATAAAAAATATTATATATATTTAATAATTTTTTTTTACATTTAACTCCTATAAAATATTTCTCCCTATGTTTTGGATCCAAAAATTAAATGTGGGTGTCCCTTAAATACTTACTATATTAAAGTGTTTTCTTTTGATTTACTATCTTCTTTTTTTCAGTTCTATTACATACTATTAATTTATTATGGTTTATTGTTACTGCATAAAAATTTATAATATGTAATTTTTTTAATGATAAAGTTCTCCTGCCTTTTTTCCATTTTTTCGATTTCAAAATTCTAAATATGTTCTTTAACTTTTGAGACATTCAACTTGCAAAACTTGCAATACTTATTTAATAATAAATGCCATTATCCTAAACGCATTTTTTCATCATAACTTATTAATGATGGATGCCATCACAGTATCTGCAACACGTGGCCCAATAAGGGCCAATTGCCAACTTTCGTGTTTTTTGTTTTCTTTTTGCCAACAACTTATTATTGATGTATGCCATCATCCTAAACGCATTTTTTGGCATAACTTAATAATAATGGATGTCATCATCCTAAACGCATATTTTCATCATAACCTATTAACGACGGCTGCCATCACATTATCTGCAACACGTGGCCTAATAACGGCCAATTGCCCACTTTTGTGTTTTTTTATACCTTTTTGCCAATGCCTTGCCATTAAAGAGTGTTGGCAATGCCAGTAAATTAAATGTACATGGCCGGCAAAAATGTTATGTGGGTTGTCCGACAAAAGTGGCGTGTTCACCAATTTCACATTGACATGCTGGGTTAGAGCCCCGCTTTCATATATGGTGGGGGTGGGAAATCGGGGAGTTTCTTTAGACAAGTCTACCACGAATATTCATACCACCATATTTGGAAGCGGGGCTTTAACCCAGCATGTCAATGTCAAATGTTTCGGGTGTCGGACTTAGCGAACGCGCCAGTTTTGTCGGACAAGTGTACCACAATGTTTTATATACAATTTTTAAACATTCCGCCAAAAATGGTAAAACGTATATACGTATATCCTTAAACTTTTAATAAAACTACTGCTAATACAGTTAAAGACCAGGCACTAACTTTTATGAGGAATACATTTTTTTGACAAATGGCAAATAAAAAGTTTTTTATTTGTTGCAAACTTAATGGACCACACTGTAATATACACCACACCATTTTATTTCCCCAGGCTCGCTTGCTTTTTTCAAAATGATTCAATTTAGTTTGCCCTGCTGCGTAACCTTTAAATTAATATAAATTGCCTAACAAACTATTTCGACAGAATAATGTGTAAAACGGCCTTTTAAATAAATGGCGCTTTCAATTTCGATAGACATTTAGTTCTTGTGAAAGTAGAGGCCCAGTAAAGAAAGACAAACTACCCAATAAGTTTACTTGATCCAATTGATTGATGTTGCTGTTAAATGCAATTTAAATTAAAAGGATGATTTAAATAAGCCTTACAAAATAAATTTGATAATTAAAAGCAATAAAACTGTCTTGCAATTAGTCCCTGGACCAGTAGTAAAATAGACTTCATGATGAGCACACTTCTAAAACCTTTTGGGAGGTTCCTTTTGACGCGTTTAGCATGAAAATTCATACCACCATATATGGAAGCGGGGCTTTAACCCAGCCTGTCAATGTCAAATTATTCTGGTGTCGGACTGAGCAAACGCATTACTTTTTTGTCGGGGAAGTTTGCCCAAACCCGTATGCAAAAATGTATTTTGGGGAGGGGGCAAGAAAGTTACGAAAAAACAACCTTATTAACCTAAAAAAATTAAATAGCAAACAAAAAAGAATCATCTACCAATCGTAAATCGTAGGCAACCCCACCAGAATAAGCATACTTTCGTTCGCGAATATAAATATTGAACGCAAAAAAAAGTCCTACAAACTTTATTACTTTTCTCTTTAGGGGAGGGCAAAAACAAGCCAACAATGCTCTATTTACCTTGTTTACACAAAATCAGGCCTCACACAACCACCACATTCGCCGAAAAAACCAAATCACACCACTCCTGGGGGCTATAGCAAGTTGAAATTTTTTTACATCAAATTTTTTATAATTATAAAAATTTTCAGATGCCTTTGATAATACGAAAAAGGTTGATATTGTTCCGTATCACCTCGTATAAAACACGTGTCTTCGTTTTTATACCTTTATTAACAAATGGAACGTAACTATGGTTACAACAACGTCAAAATCTTCAATGTCAATGTCTCGAAGTTTACAGTACAAAAGTCGAATCTATACTAACTGATCGGAGGTTTCCCGTCGCCCTTTTATAGTATGGTGGAAGAGTAAAGAATGATCTAGAATCTTCGAGAAATAACGTGAAAATTCCATAGTACAGGATGGCATAAAAGTTCTCAATGGATAATTCGGGCGTGTGTGATGAAAGAACTTGGAAAAATTAAGGTAAATTATTTAAATAAATTAACAAACTAAATTAAATGATCCTAACTCTCTAAAATTCTATAACCTAAACATATTTTTGAAAGTCTGTAACAATAATTTGGCAAAATTTAATCTAATTTACGAAAAAACAGAGGTTTTAATTTTTTAAATTTGGATTTTTTTCTGAGGGGGACGGGAGTGTAATCCAAAAATGTACTTTTTTTCAAAAATTTCTTTACCAAAATATTCCTCTTAAGGTCACTAGCATCTGGTATAAATTTTGTGTGGGTCCCATGTCCCACATTTTAGATATAGTCATTTGAAAACATGATTCATGCCAGTGTCTAAAAACAAATGTTTGAGCCTTAATCGCGGTATACACAGTCATGCAAAACTGTCACATCTGTCAAAAAACCGAAGCTTGCGCGCAAATATGACCGTGTGTATTAAAAACTGCCACATCTGGCTTGGCATGCGACTCGATGTTCGAGTTTGATTTTTCCTGGCGCGCGTCGTGCAAACTTGTGCATGTGTAGGACACGTCAGTTAACGTGTTAGTTTAGGAACGTCGTTTACGGGGTTATATTGTTGGTTTTGAGTCAACAAAATGGCTCTTTGGCGCCAGGAAGATGTATGCGTGATTGTATAGATATGTACCAAGGTTATCCATGCTTTTGGAAAGTTAAAAGTAATGAATACATTGACAAAAATTAAAAAATCTCTTCGCTAATTCCCATATAACATTTTTTGCCGGCGTTGTACACTAATTTACTGGCATTGCCAACACTCTTTAATGGCAAGGCATTGGCAAAAAGGTATCAAAAGACGCGAAAGTGGGCAATTGGCCGTTATTAGGCCACGTGTTGCAGATAAAGTGATGGCATGCGTCATTAATAAGTTTTTCGCAAAAATGCGTTTAAGATGATGGCATCCATCATTAATAAGTTATTGGCAAAAAATAACAAAAAGACACGAAAGTGGGCAAATGCAGATACTCCCAAGCAGCAAGCTGACGTCTTATTGACGAAATACGCATATACTTTTTTTTAAAAGCTAAAATAATGCGATATTTTATTTGAAAATTAAAATAGGAAAAAACTCCTTAATGCATGTAATTTCCTTGCAAAGTAGTATCTCTCGGAACACTGTCCAACTTAGAGATGCAGATTTTTACACAAGCCAAAGATATTTCTTTCAAAACTAAGTGAGATCACCTACCGCAGACCGCTCTCAAATAATTTTTGTCTAATGGGTACGGTTTAGACGATAAAAAGCGAAGATATTGCAGAAACGTAGTAGTTTATTGTCCATTACGCCATCTATCGGTATGTCAAAAAACTATTAAATATATATAATATTTGTTATTAACACGTCTTTAAAACTTTTAATAAAGTTTTAAACAAAATGTTTACAGCTCCTAACAGTCTACTTAAATATCTTGCCTTCTCGACTAGCCATCACCAATTAATCACACAACACACACTTATTAGGTAATGAATACATTTAATTATGTCTATTAAAAACTCTTTTCTTTAAAAAGAAACTAAAGAGCTAGAAAACCACGTAGAAAACAAATGCACAAAGCGGTCACCTTCGGTCGAAATTAACGTAGCTAATTTTACCATCATTTTATTTTTATTCGCTCCAAAATACATAATAAACATTTTGTTTGACCTAATTTTTATTTGCATGATTTTTAACAATAAAATGTTATGAAAAGGCCATTTCCTTTAAATTATGTAAAAAACATAAAATAATGTTGTTTAGCTGCCATTATAAATAAAACAGATCAAAAAAATTGCTTTAATGTTAGTTAAATACCAATTTTAATAATATGGTTTAAAAAGTATGAATATGCGTTGAAGGTTTGCCTTCAAAAATCCAATATTTATTTGCCTGCAACAAAAACGCGTGCTTTATTTAATCAGGATTAATATGCCGCCATTTTTGTATGCTTGCCGGCAATTCGCCTGCATGTAAAATTTATTGGCAATTAAGTGTTTATTTAGGGTTGACTTTTTAATGCGTATAAGATGTTGGTATAATATTGCCACCAATTGCCAATGCTTTACCATCAATGCCAATATGAAAATGTACATTGCCGGCAATAAAACCTTCATTTGACATTGGCTTTCATGCAAGTGCGTTTCAGGTTTGCATGACCGTGTAAACCCCGGTTTAGGGTTTTATGACTGTTACCCTTACTATTAAAGGTTTTATTTAAAAAAATTAATAACACGTATTATTAATCTCAACACAAGTGGTAACGTTCCAATTAACGTATTATAACAATTACCATAATGTGCTGTCCCAGTCCATGTCGATGTTCGTTAACTTAATCACAGACGTTTGACTGGATAATTTGTTGGCCTAGTTGTGTCGTATCCGATTTTATGCATAATTTACTGTTCTTTGATGCCTCCCGTATGGAAATTTATTGCATATAATGTCTTGATATACAGACTGTCCAGGGATGGGGTTATCAGGAGGAAAAATGTACCAAAAATTTCATTTTTGAAAAAAGTAATTCTTCATAAAAATTTTTGCTTGTTTAAAAATACCATTCACAAAAAGAAAATGTTACTTTTGTATACATTTATAGATTTTTTCTTAAATGTCTTGCTTTTTTTAGTGGTCCTCTTTGTTTGTTTTTCAAGTTCTCTGACCTCATACAAGGCGTAAAGCAAGTATAGTGATACCTTTTTCAAACAATGGTGCAATAGAGGGGGATTATTTGGGTGACCCAAGGTTTAATTTTAGTTTTCTTTATTTGTTTTTATTTTTAATAGGATTTACTTTATTGATATTAATTTGTTATTTTCAGGCTAAAGCAATTAGCTTGTCAGGCTGAAACCAAATTTTAAAAAACGATTTTCAGCTAAAATTAGCTGCTAGCTCATATATCCTTCTGAAGACAGATAAGGTTTGCAGCATAAGCAGCTTAATTTTTTCACATTATATTTTATACTTTACTGGTCGAAATTCGCTTAAGTGATTCAAAAAAATCAGAAGTTGATGGATTTCATCAGTTATTCGTTTAATTATTGATGAACATTGATTATAGTTTTTTTATCTCTGTACAATCCACCAAGGCTGAAAACCCAAATACTAACGTACAGCAAGGTAAGTCTATATCTTGTGGTTGGTTCGCAAAAATTTAAAAAACATGACTATTCCTTCAAAGTAATACACCTTTATTTTTAAGCAAAAATTCACAAGAAAAATTTATTTAGAATAATGATTGTAATCGACAAAACTAATACAACATTTTATTAGACTTCATGATTTCACTAAAACGCCTTGACCACATGCGTTTACTTGTCTTATTTATAAATTTGTATTTTGTTTTAGAATAGGTATTAGATTAGATTAGAATGGGGCCGAGATAATCCACACACTGAAGCCGATCGGCTTATTGTGCGCTCTGTCTTTTTACGTCTGGGTGATGTCAGCCAGACGGGACCTACAGCTTAACGTGGGTTCCGAACCACGGTCCTATGAGCGACAACTTAAGACCTCGTCCCCACCCAGGGGGCACTACTGAACCTACCAACTAAGTGGGGTCCGCATGTCTACGGTTGCGCAGGACACGGTAAAGTGTGTTCCGGCGCCCTGGTCTTTTGGTGGCCTTCAGCGTCGATACATTTTTTACTTTGTCCGTCTGGTGTTGAGCTAACCACTAAATTTCCGACCAACTTATAAATAAGTATTTGGCCTCCACAGGATTCGAAACCACCTCACGTCCATTGTGCGCTCAACGACTTAACGCCTTACACGCTAAGCCATTACCGGACTTAGAATAGGTATACTGGATACTGATATAGATAAGAAAATGAAAATTGTAATAAAAGATCGGGCCAAAAGTTCCAATACACTAGTAAGTAATTGTGACGTTAAATTATTCCACAGGGTGTCTGAAAATTTGGGCATAATACAATATTTGGCTCTTCCTTGTATAACACCTAATATCACAAAACTTTTTGGATTCCCCATATTTACTAATTATCTTTATGGACGGAGCTGCAACTGGACCAGAAGATAATTAAAATCTGACAAAAACTAAAAACCTATTTGATGTTTTACCCATCTATTATTGATCTGTAATACCTTAGAAACGGAATATGTTATGGTAGCAATAATACCTGCTATCACACCTAGGGCATTATAAGCGGGCATTATGATAATGCCCGCTTATAATGCCCTAATGCGCTAATATGGAAATTTTATTGCTTATCCAATTTTATTTCTCTCACAATAAAGATCAAGTTTATACAAAAATAATTTTTTCTTTAAACAATACTAAAAATTAAACTTTATTTCTAAAATAAAAATTACAATTTTGAAATGTCCCGGAAAATGTAGCTGATCCCACTATAGAATGGTAGGTGTTTTTTGTGATGGTAGCAGCGGTGGTAGCACTAACGCTATTTTGTATAGAAGAACAGTCCATTAAAGAATTTTCAATAGTCGATACGGAATTAACCTCGGAATTAACTGAATTGGCAATCATTTTGGCTACTTTGTTTTTGGATTAAATACTTTCTTCTATATATCCTTTAGCTACTGAAGAGCTTTTCCATTTCCCATGTTGTTTTAGCGTTTCAAACGAAGCACCTACCGCAACAAGTAAAGTTGACGATGTGCGACGCAAACAGTGGCCGGTGTAAGCTTCTGCATTATCCAATTTTAAAAATTTTGCGATCAATGTTGGGACGCTTCCTATGGTATTTTTTCCAATGGGTTGTACTGTACATCGACCCTTTCTATAGGTAAGAAAGAATCTTCGCTCCTTTATTCCAGCTGGTTTTAATGTTGTGTACTTTTTTATTAAATTTAAAGCGCCTAAATCTTCTTCAATGATAGTAAAACTTTTTGAAGTTGAAGTTTTAGTTTCTGGTACCTTTATAACCAAGACTGCTTCTCTATCTTCAATGTCATCAATAATCATTTTGACCAACTCATCCCGTCTTAAACCTCCAAAAACACCCATTACCAATATGACTTTGTGTACCAAGTAGATATCAACAGGAGCCTTCTTAATAAATTTTAATATTTGTTCTCCTTTCAAAACTTTAGACTTCTTCGGGACGTATCTTTTCGACGTAACTTTTAAAAAGATATGAGACGATGGTATTGCGAAATGTCTATATTTTCATAGACCATCAACGTAGACTTTAGGGTGAAATACTTGGTCCAGAGAGAGTTCGGACTGTATTTTCCTACTAAAAATAATAAAGTTTATTAAACATATGTATTAAAATTAAATCAATAACTTACCAGTTCCTGAAAATATGCCATTAAAACGGTTTCGGTTATTTGAAGAATTGCGTTCGCATCTTTCCAAATACCAAATATGCCATACTCTCGATCATACTGTTGCCTTGATTTAACTGGTAAAAGATTTTCGGTCGCTTTTATGGCCTTTTCTCTTATATTTTGTGGAATTTCTTTCATTTTGAGCAAATCGTTAAATAAAAAATGCCAACTGACTAACTGATAGAAACATCAAAGCCAAACTTAACACCAGTCATTATCTACTTACGTATACAGGTACAGGTGCAACTTATTTTTATATTGCGAATAAATAATGTAATTAGTCATTGAAAAACTCTTTTGGGTAAAACATAAAGCATTAGTATGCACCACGGGCTTTACTGGACTATGATGCCATTATAGTCCTAGTAACGCCCTTGATACATAAATAGCTATAAGATTGAATTTGATTAAAAATTTGTTTTACCGGTTTTTTTGTCTATAAGTGTATAATCTAAAATTTTAGAAATTCAACATATTTTTAATTGGTTTGCAATTTAAAAATGCTTCGCTTTACACATGTTTTTGTAATGGAACATTTTTACGAAGCAATTTATATTTATTAGAAAGTAGCGATGCAGCTCGGCACTACAAATTTAATTAGCTCGTTTTAAGCTACCTTGTTCTATCGTTACCATTTTGTTTTATGATTTATATCAAGAATATAAAATTTAGCTAACTTAAACAGTTTTGAGTTAATTAAAATGAGAATTTAAATAAATAAAAAAGTATATTTCATAAACAATAAAAATTTTAGTGTTTTTTTATACAGGGTGGCGCAGCACAAACGCCTTAGTCTCTAATACAAAAACGGTATTATTTTTACATTTTTTTTTTTACAGAATTATGTGGGTATATTAGGAGCATAATTTAAAATTATAAGGAGTTATACAGGATGCTCCAAATAAAGATCCATATTAAACTTTTGTTTTTTCAAATGGAACATCCTGTATATTAGTTTATTTTTGGATTGTGAAAAAACATTAGCAATCCCTTTACCAAAAATAAGAGGTTTTTAAAATATTTAGGAGTTTTAAAAAAATCATGACGAAAACAAATTTTTATATATCCTACCTTACTTAGGTTTGACTCTGTATATTATGTTATATTACTAGAAAATAAAGTGTGCATTTACATGCATTTATTTTTTTTTTGCCAAAAATGTACAGGGTGTCCAGAAATTATTATGTATTATTAGCTACCTTGAAGTGCAAATTAATCGTTTATTTTACATGTAATACCCTGTATATTATTTCATTTTTGGATTTTAGGAATAAAAATAGGGTAAGTTTCTTCAGTAATTCAGTATGTCAAAAATGTATCGTTTTTAAGATATTTAGAATTTTTAAATAATTTATTAAAAAACGAAAGCTAATTTTTTTAAATGAAACACCCTGTAAATTTTTTGAAAATCTTAAAATTCAATATTTTTTCCTCAAAAAATGGATTCATTGACCTTCATATAACTGACCTCACGGCGATTAAGAATATTATTTGACAATGAAACATTGCTACATAATCGTTACAAAAAATACGACAACAAAGCAAGTATAGTTTCAAAGATCAATAATTCCATTATTTTTTTTTAAACAATCGTGGCTTATGTTACGCTTTTTAAATAAAAAAAAGATTGAATTTTAGAATTTTTGGAAAATATACAGGGTGGTCTATTTAAAATAAAAAAGTTACCCTATATCAAAAAATTAAGTGTTTTTTTTTTAATAAATTATTCAAAATCCTTAATATCTTAAAAACGTTACACTTTTGACATAGGAATTACTAAACAAACTCACCTTATTTTTATTCCTAAAATTCAAAACTGGAATAATATACAGAGTGTTCCATTTAAAATAAGCGATTAATTTGCACTTCAAAGTAGCTAATAATAAATATTAATTTCTGAGCACCCTGTATAATTTTTGACAAAAAAATAAATGCAGGCGATAGCACAGTTTAGTTTCTAGCAATATAACATAATATACAGAGGTAAACCTAGGTAAGGTAGGATATATTAAAATTTTGTTTTGGTCATAATTTTTTTAAAAATCCTAAATATCTTAAAGACCTTTTATTTTTAGTATAGGGATCGTTGATAAAACTAACCTTATTTTTATGTTCACAATCCAAAAATGAACTAATATACTAATAATTTGAAAATACACAAGCTATATATGGATCTTTTTTTTGGAGCACCTGTATATTTCCTTATAATTTTAAATTATGCTCCCAATATACCCACATTTTCCTGTGTGTATTTAAAAAAAGAATACCGTTTTTGTATTAAAGACCAAAGCGTTTGTGGTCGCCACCCTGTATAAAGCACTTAAAATAAAAAGATAAGGAGCAGAGGTATCTGTACAAAATATTAATATACTTTCACAGGGTGTCCGTTGAATGGAGTACACAGTGGCATTTCTTTCTAATTAAAAGTAAAACCACTTAAATGAGAAAATAAATATTTCAACAAAATATTATTTGGCTTTTCTCCAGAATAAAATTAAAAGTTTATTTAACATTTTATAAAAACTAAAACTTTTATACATTATGTAGAACTATTCTGCTCTTACACAATATAATAAAAGTTATTATTACTTTAAAAGAAATAAAATAATAAAATATTTAATATTAAGTTACTTACAATACGAAGGTTTCAATCTATAAAGAAAGGTTTATTACCAGTTAATTTTTCCAAAAGTAATGTCAAACTCTAAAGTGTCCATCAGACATTTCATTTTTATATTTTTTTCCGTTTTCTAACAAGTATATTTATAAGTTTTTAGGTAAACTGTTTACCACATTTTTGGTAAACTATTTACCACATTTTTGAGACGCAACCATTGACCCAGTTCTCGTCTGGCGTCGTGTTAAGATTTTATTTTATTAGATTAAAATAATTTTAACCGAGTGCTAATGAACCTTTGTTTATAGATTAAAACCTTTGTATTGTAAGTAACTTAATATTAAATACTTCATTATTTTGATTTCTTTTAAAGTAATAATAACTTTTATTATATTCTGTAAGAGCAGAATAGCTCTACATAATGTATAAAAGTTTTAATTTTCATAAACTGTTAAATAAACTTTTAAATTTTATTCTGGAAAAAGCCAAATAATATCTTGTTTAAATTTAATCCCCCAGAAAACAAATAAAGCATAAAATTCTCTATTATATGGCTAAACATTTTTTACTATTCTTTTTATCTGGTTAAGATACCTAATAGGTGTATCTTTTACCAGTTAATTTTTCCAAAAGTAATGTCAAACTCTAAAGTGTCCATCAGACAATTCATTTTTATATATATTTTTTTAGTTTTCTAACAAGTATATCAATAAGTTTTTAGGTAAATGTTTACCATATTTTTGGTAAACTATTTACCACATTTTTGAGACGCAACCATTGGCCCAGTTCTCGTCTGGCGTCTTGTTAGGATTTGTTTTATTAAATTAAAATTATTTTAACAGACTGCTATTGAACCTTTGTTTATAGATTGAAACCTTTGTATTGTAATCTCCCAGAAAACAAATAAAGCATAAAAAAATGTATAAACTTGACTTGCGGTTATAAAACAAGACCGCAAATAAAACATTTTGATCTTTCAAAACAGCAGTATCCATTTATTAAAACCGTGCCCGGTGCGACAAATTTAGTTAACCTAGTTTTATTGCTTTTGAACAATTTTGCTGTGCGATATATATTGAGGGCATAAAACGCTGCAGACTAAAATAATTTTTCGGTTGTTTAATTGTAATTTTCAGCAATAAAAAAGGGTTACATTTCCTTTTTGAAAATACTTAATGAATTTAAACGCAATTTTTAGTACATGTCCTGTTTTTTATGCAACAAGAAACATTAAACTACATGTTTTCATGTTGTATTTAAACCCATTTTATTTTCAATTTAAAAAATGTAAAGAGTTAAATGTCTGTAATAGAAAACCATGAAAGTCTATATCATTTTGCACTTGAAAACATTAAAAAGGGTGGTAAGGATAATACATCAAGGTATGATATGCACTTAATTGTACTAATATTTAAAAATAAAAATCGATTGTCTGCGAAGTCGGTTTACTGACGATAATTGAACGTGATAACGTCTTAAGAAAAACTGATGGAATGGTTGCATTTTTCAAAAGAAAATTAAACAATTTACACCATATTCACTTTTCACTGCACTTCCTGCTTGACGAAAACATGTAAATGTATTATTGTATAGCAGGCGGACCGGTCATAGTAGGAGAGAAACAGATGTCGAATACTGCCAAACGCAGAGGCCGATTGTGCCTCTTCCGCGCTCTGGCTTGCACTTCAGTTCAGTCATGTTTTTTTGTGCGTGCACCCAGCTTCATCGAATTATAAGACGTTATCCGTCAAAAAGATTAAAAACAGCTTTCGACTTTCAATATTTTTAAAAAATGCAAAACATTTAATTTTTACAAAAATATTTAATATAAAAGACGTTTCTACAGACTGTCCACGGATGTGGTTTACAAGAGGACGAATGGACAAAACAATTATTTTTTCGAAAAAAGGTCATTCTTTATAAAAATGTTTGCTTGTAAAAAAATGTTGAGAAAATGTTGATTTTGTATACAGGGTTCGCAAAAACCTAAGAAATATGATGTTTCTACAGGAGCAGACTACCTTTATTTTTTATAAAGAAAAAATGTTATTGGGAAAATTTAATAAGAATAAAAATAGTTATCAATAAAAAAACAATATAGAATTTTATTTAACTTGGCGAAAATGCCTTGATCACCCTCGTTTACAGCAACAAAAATTTGTTGTGTAGGAATTTTACAGTCTGTATATTTCATTTATATTTAAGTAATTATTGCATTTGGGTCTTTTATTATTTTTGAAACCTTTAAATAAAGTTTTTTACCCAAATATATAATTACAATATATACAGGGTATCCTATAAAAATACCATAAATTATATTTGTAACATATTCATGCCTAATGCACTTTTTGCTAGTATTTAAAATTAAAAATAAAATTTGAGATTTATAATAAAATTGCAAACTACTCGTTAAGGTTTAGCCTGCAATAAAGGTAAACATTCTTTATTACGTAAAGCGTAGCCCATTAAATTTTTAAACATAAGTAAATATTTATTAATATTTTGACCTAGTTTATCTAACAGAAGGTTATTGATAAGATCACGTGTATAAGGGTTATTTACAGTAAACTTAAAATAAATATTTTATTTTAAAAGTAATAAATCCAAACAGTATTTTTGTTTAACAAGTTTATTTATTTTTAATAACCGTTGATGAAATTGTGTACAGGGTGTTTTATTTTCGATGGTTTTACGAGGTATCTCGAAAACCGTAAGAAATATCAAAAATCTAATATAGGAATAAAACGTGGATACCAATTCCCAAAGCCACAAAAATAGCACCACGGCAGGAACAACAACTGCGCAACGGCCAACCGGACCACCAACTCAAGCTGCTTAGAAATACTCGCTGCGTCCACGCCGGGACGCGTATTGCCAAACAATATAACGCTTCAGAGACAAACTCAAACATTTAGCTCTGAGTCGTAATATGGTTTGGCAACCGTTACGCGGCGATAACATATACAAAACATATACGCATCCAGCGCTTCGTCAAATTAATGGTCGGTCGGCGCCATTGATCGGCGCTCTGAAAC